>APFE030279161.1:0-49348 GCA_000404065.3 Pinus taeda
TTTAGAACCACAAATAATTGATGAGGTGGTGTTTGCCAAAAGAGTGATGTGCAAATGTTAGCCATATATGGGTGTTGCACTAAGACATTTGGGTTTTGCTAGTAGGTGCTTCCTACTAGCAAAACATTGCAAAGGGAGTTAGGTGCTTCCTACTAGTTGGTGCTAGTGAATTTATGTATGCAGAGATTGAAGATTAAAAAGAAAGAATGATGGTGGTTTTTTCCCTTTATGGGTTTCCACCTAAAATCTTTGTGTCATGTGCGATTGATTTTTATGATGCTTTATGCGTTGATACATGATATGTTGTTAAAAGAATGAACATTTAAAGATGGTAAAAATTGTTTAAATTGGCCTTAATATTGATTCAACCCTCCCTCAAGAACAACTTAATCATTAGAAGGTAGATCAAAAGGAAACATGGCTTATCCTTATTTGCTTACCCCAAAGGGAATACCATTCTTGAATAAACAAAAATATTTACTTTAAAAGGTAAGGATGAATGTTTATCTAAAGTCTTCTAGTTTAGATGTATGGTTATTGTATAAAGTGGAATGAAGAATGAATATATTGTAGAGGCAAAGAAGATCATCTTGAAAGGTTTATCAGATTTAGATTATGATAAGCTAAGAAACTGTGAGCCTGCCAAAGAAATGATGGACAAGTTGCAATATATGTAGGGAGAAGAAAATCAAGAGATACCAAAGAAGATATTGGCTCCTTGTTGCTCATTTAGTGAATCATATCTTAAAGAAATCCTCTTACAAGAAGTCTTGCTACTAGAGATAAAGACAATAAAATAAGAAGGCATCTCGAAGGAAAGATGCTCAAAATATTGAAGATCCTTCCCCAATTGTGTAAGTTGTTTCTCATCACTCCATAAATGAAGAAGAAGGCACTAATGAGGAGCAATCTACACGTAAGTTGTTGTTTTGTTGCAAATGTAAAGAAATAGGTCATTTATCATGTAGATGATCATGTGCACCCTTTAAGGATAGAGATAGTTATACATCTAATATTTGTGAAGAAAGACCTACATTTGTATCATTTGCAGATGAGGATACCTCCCAAGAAGAGGAAAGAACATTGCATGAGGAAAATGAGAAAAGGTCATGAGTGTTCATCTGTAGAAGAAAGTGAATGCATCCCTCGTAGTGATGAAGGAGAAGAATATGACATAGATCTTGGTTGTGGATCTACCGATACCTCTAATAGGGCGGAAGAAGATCTATCTTAGAAATAAAATCATCACTACTTTTAAAGAAGTCAAGGAGCTATCATAAGCAAATCTAAAGCAAAGAGAGTAGCTACAAGAATATGAGCATGAGAATAATAAACTGAGCAAAATGGTTGTTAATCTCAATTCAGAGAAAGAAGAGTTCAAAAGAATGAATGAAGTAGTAACAAATCAGCTCAATGAAAGAGAAGTCCACTGTGAGAGACTAGAAGCTGATATAATCTCATTGAGACATGATTTGAAAAGGCAAATGATTAATTGTCTCAATATTAGAAGCTTGAAAAGAGTTCAAAGGCCTTGGACGATATTCTCATCACCCAAAGGTCCCCTCTTATTAAGATTGGTTTGGACTTTAAAGAAGAATCATGCTCAAAGAAGGCAATCAAAGGTTCCAACAATGATGAAGGGATTTTTAGATAGTAGCAGCAACGAGGAAAACAACAACAACAGACAAATATGGATGATCTCCATTAGTCGCAGCAACATCTAGGAAAGACAATGAACAAAGTTTTATATCATTTGTAAAGGTGGTCCAAATTGTTAATTTATGCATGAGTTTCATAGATACAGTATGCAGGAAGGGGAATCAAGTTTATTGGAGGGTGATCAAGTATTTTCTTGTGATAAAAGGGAAGTTTCTTCCTCCTTGTAATTCTTAGAAAAATATCATTTTCTGAAGAAAATAATAAAACACACAATGTTGCAAGTTTTCCCCAGAGTTAGGGTTTCCTAGGTATATCTTGTCTTCTATGGTTGATGTGTTTGTCTTCTGGTTTATTTTTTGCTCTACATGACAAGTTAGAGAACTTTGTGTATTTGCAATCTAAGTTTCTAGTGCAGTAGTAGTTTGTATTTCTAGTTTATACACTTAGAAAATTGCAATTCAGTTACTGGGTTTTAAGGAAATCTAACAGGTAAAAAGAGAGGTTCTCCAAGAGAGGAAACTGGAGGTAATGTTGGTGGGGCTACAGTCTGACTGGAAGAAAAGAATTGCAAGATTATCCCATAGAGAGGTATTATAGGTGCAAGTGAGGAAGATTCCTTTAGCCATTTCCATAATTATTATCTTTACCTATTGCGCCATTATTTCTTTGAGTAATAGATCATTTTGCTCTCTTGTAATAATCGCAGGTATGTTGCTAATGATTTTTCTAATGTTTGGCCTAATGTTTGGGATAGGCTCAATTAGGAGAGTTTGAAAGTGGTTAAGTAGCTCTTGAGTGATGTCTTCATGAATTTCAACTTTAATATTTGAAGCATTTTTTAAACTTGCGATCTTGTTGGTTTGTTGATGATTGATCATAGATTTGTGGAAAAGACGAGTGTTTTTCTCCCCTTCTTTTAACCAATGTATTCTTGATTTTTGCTTCCATAGTATTTCTTCTTGCCTAAGGCATTCTTCTAGTTTGATAGATGTAGCTATCTCCCTTTGATTAACCTCTTATGTTCAACCTTTTGTGATTATCGTTCGTTGTATATTAGTCATCTTTGTTTCCATAAAGGTTCTAACTTTGTGTATGTTGCTAACGTTGTGTATTTTGTTCCTTGATTTTGTCCTTGAGGAATTTGAGTCATTGTTGAAAGTGAAACATGATTGTTCCTATAAATATATTTGAGTCCCTCCACCAAGTTTCCATTTTAGAGAGGAAGTACAGGTGCTTGAGCCAATTTTTGAATTTGAAAGGTTTTTTCCTTGGGTTGTTCATCTAGTTCATGGATAGCTGAACAGGCCAGTGGTCAAAACCATGGCTTTGTAAAATAGTGGTCTCGAAGTTGGTGTTCGAGATCGATAGAGACTCTGTAATTAGGAATATGTCCAACTTGGAGGCTATTTAAGCATTACCTCCTCTTTTGTTGTTCCATGTATGAGTACCATTTTAGGTGTTAAGATCCACTAAATGAGAGATATTTATGAATTCATTGAAGAGTTGACTTTCTTTCTTTAGGCGTCAAATTTCTCCTTTTTTTTTCCTTGAGGTTTTTATTATCTTTAAGTCCCCTCCTATTATCTGGGGTTGGTTTTTGATAAGTTGGTGAGCTTTATGGAGATTTTGGAGAAATATTTTTTAATATTGTGGAGGGTTTGGGTTGTAGACATTAGAGGTATAGTAGTGAGTGGTTGAGCCAATAGGTTGGAAGTTTGTAGAGAGAATTTGAGGGATGGAGAAGGAGTTTTTTATGGTGACAATGTAGGGGTTCCAAATGAGGGCTAGGCCTCTTGGGGCGCCTATAGCATCTTGTGCTATATGATCACTATTTCTCCAGATGGTCTTGAGATAGATTTGGAGAGTTGAAGTTGAACACTTGGTTTCTTGAATCATGAAGATATCTACTTTTTCAAGGTTGATTTTTTGTTTTAGGAGTTTGTGCTTGGATTTACCATTCAGACTCCTTATGTTCCAAATAATGAATTTCATTAGGAATGATGGGAGGAGGGTTGGAAGATGGCATCCATGGTTGTGACTCTCCCCGAATTGGCTAGGAAGTCACCTAAGGCTTGCAGAAGTTGACTATTGCTTTTCCTTCCCTTTTTCTTTGGTTCTTTTAGATTATATCATTGTTCTATTGGAGTGTTTCTCTTTGTACCTTGAGATGCAAAAGAGGAGGAAGGGAGAGAAGAATTTCTTGGATTTTGAGCTTGGTGAAGAAGGAATTCTTGCTTCCTGATGTAGGATTTGGCGATAAGTTGAAGTTGATCTTTAAGGACAGTTGTTGGATCTTTGTTTTTCCATTCTTATGTTAATGTTTGAAGGTCCATACCTTGTAGTTCCATATCGTCAACCTCTTCAAGATCTAATTGGTTCGGCGTATTTTCCTCCATTTCCAAAGATTCCAACCAATTTTGCTTAATGATGTGGTGGTGGTGTTCCCCTGCTATGAATGAAGCGGTTGACTCGAGTGGTCTGGTTCTTGTGAGTATAAGTGCTTTGATTCTTAGGGTGGATCTGAGAGTTGTTGTAGAGTTGCAAATTGATTTTGATTTGCGTTTGTGTTTGTAGTTGGCATCGTCATTCCTTCTTTGCTAGTTTTCTTCTTGTGTGCAACCTTGATCAAAACTTTTGCATCCCGAGATGAAGTTGTTGGGACATTGTTCTGAGCTTGGTTTGCTAGGAAATCTCTAAATAGGTGTCCATGTTTGTGACATTTGCAACAATGAAAAGGGATTTATTCATAGTTGATTAACTACTACCAAATCTCAGCCTCACTGCTTAGCATGATGCTAGATGAAAGTGGCTCTAAGAGGTCGATATAGGCACATATTCGAGCATAGGAGGTATTTCTGCCATGTTTAGTAATGTCTAAGATCATTACAAGTTTCCCAATCACATTTCCTATCCCTGCTAGCCTATGTCATGGTCCCAATATTCCTGTGGTAAGGAGTATAGCTGGATCCATACTAGATCTTAAGAGAAATCCTCTTTTTCTAGGTTAAATTTTGGGGTCCAGGGTTTCATAAAGAGGCATGTTGAGGCCCTCCCTAAAATATTATGTCTTTTTCATTTATGTTGTTAAAGATAGCAGTGAAGAATCCTTTGGAGCCTAGTTTAAGTTCTAGGTCTCCCTTGAGTACCCACTTTTTCTTGATCCAAGCGATAGAGGGTTTTTTATGTTGGCCACATGTTAATAAATTTGCAGATGATGGCGATTCCCTCATCTGCTCTACCTTTTCTCCTATTTTCTCGAGAGGAATATCCAGGAGGGAAAATTTTGTTGTTTGTGGCAAAAATGTAGTTCCTCTATTGGCGGCAAGGCCTGGCTGCTTTCCAGACGTTGCAACAGAGGATTGAGGGTGCATGATGTTAGAAGGAGATTGTTGTTGGGCATCACGGGATCCTAAATTCTTCTCATTATTTTTTGTTGATGGATTTGATTCAACCACTAGTATGTTGCGAAAGGAGGAGCTTCCTCAACCCCCCCCCCAATGGGGGTGCCATGAGGCAGGAGAGAAGATGTAGGTGCAGATCACAGTAACCCCATAATGCTTCTTGTTGTAGAGAGAACTCCAACAAGGAATGTTTGTGATGAATCATGATGTCTATGACAAGGATTGCAACAAGATTCTCAAATTCCATAGCTGACTTCAACACTATATCCATGCAAGGATTAACTCCTTAGTATTCTCTTAAGAATGCTTATCGGTTCAACTCCAATGAAGGGAAAATCCACACATAGAATTGAATTATAGATGCACTATATTAGCAATGCAAGAAAGGTAGCAACACCAATGGATTCATGAACCAAATTGCACATGATGCTTGATGTAATGTTGAAGAACATGGAACAAAAAGGTAAATGCTCTTCTACTAGTTGACACCACAAGAAACAGGAATAATAAGATAAATAAGCACAACACACTCCACAAAATTTAACACTATAATTGATTTATGTTTTACATTTTATAGCAATCTTATCCAAGCATGGAAGTTGATGACAGTGCTCACAACCATCATATAGCTATAACATTTTCCATTTTAAGATATCCAAATACTAGAAAGGAATTATGCTACCAAAATATTAAGGGCGGGCACAATCAAACAACCTTATCTGAATCCTCCTGAAGTGGCATAGAAATATGATGAGGAATGATTAACAATGACTAAAAAAATTGTTGTGTAGGTTATGTAAGCAAATGCCTTTAATCGGAAGGACTGAAATTAGGAAGCCCCGCCTACAACTTGCCATAAACATTTTCCATCTGAGTTTTAAGAACATGGATGCCAAGCTTAGGCAAAACATCATGCATGAACATGCACGAAAGATTAGGGCATTTTCAAAAAAGGGCAACAGAAACTTCCCAAAAAAATTTAGTCTTGTATTTCAATTCAAACATTGGGCCATAAAGGAATAGCCTAAGATACTGTAAGGACTCTGAACACCACATATCTCCACAATGGTATGATATTGTCCACTTTGGGCCTAAGCCCTCATGGATTTGCTTTTGGACTTACCCCAAAAGGCCTCATACCAATGGAGATATTTGTCCACCCTTATATACCCATGATTCTCCCCACTTCTAGTCAATGTGGGACTTGGTCGTTA
Source organism: Pinus taeda (assembly GCA_000404065.3). NCBI lineage: Eukaryota > Viridiplantae > Streptophyta > Pinopsida > Pinales > Pinaceae > Pinus > Pinus taeda. The sequence continues at coordinate 6,275 of APFE030279161.1, forward strand.
TACCAACAATCCCCCCTCGAACAAGGACCATGGAAGCCTCCCTCAAACGATTAATCATCCGTCCACTCTCTACCAACCAGGATTCTTCGCTCCAATGCGTTGAAGCAAACGCCTTACATGGAGCACCCCCTGCCTCGAGAGATTGCTCTATCCCAGGTCAACTCCTCTTCACCGTGTTGGGACCAGGACACGTCCATGAAGAATCTGGAGCACACTGCCTGTCTAACTAAGCTCATCCACGAATCCCATCGTGATATTACCGGGGCCCACCACCTTCGTTCGGCATTCCGAGGATTCATCCACTTGGCTAACTTCGGGGCATGGCTCTGATACCACTTGTAACTTTTCGAACCTTCTATTGCTTCCTGATAGCACAGAGGTTCATTGTCATTAGCAGTAAATGCAACAGAAGTGACATAATCATCATACCTTCTTGGTGGCCGTTTGATTCATGTCGACCTCCTTAAGGATGTTTCTGGCGCTTCCACGATTGGCTGACTACCACCTGTAGGAACTCCTTGCCGATCAGTATCTGAGACCTGTTCATGATCTAACCTGAACCCTGTTCATATTCTGATTCTGAAACCTGTTCATGACTAGTATCTGAACTATGGTCATCATGACTATCATTAGAAATGCTATCAAACTGAATGTGCTGAAAGTCAAATACATCATCCTGTTTCAATCGACTATCTACATCTAACTGTACAAGAGAGGATTCATTAAACTTTACATCTCTGTTGATGATGATTTTGCGGGTAGTAGGATCCCACAATCTATATCCCTTTGTTCCAACACCATACCCAACAAATATATACCTTTTAGACTTTGGATCTAACTTAGTTCGCTGATGTTTAGGCACTAGAGCATATGCATCACAACCAAACACTCTGAGTTTAGAATAGTCACAAGGGTGTCCTTTCCATACCTCTTGCGGAATCTTGCAATCTATCGCCATCGATGGAGATCGATTTATCACATAACAAGTTGTTGCCACCGCTTCCGTCCACAACTCCTTTTGCAACCCGGCGTTACTCATCATACTCCTTGCTCTCTCGAGAAGAGTCCTGTTCATGCGTTCCGCAACTCCATTTTGTTGAGGAGTATAAACCGTGGTCTTATGCCTCTCGATCCCTGCATCCTTGCAATAGATGTCAAACTCCTTGAAAGTAAATTCACCACCATTGTCAGTTCTTAAACACTTTATTGTTCTACCAGTGCTGTTTTCTACCAATGCTCTAAACTACTTGAAAACTGAAAACACATCAGACTTTCTTTTCAACATGTAGACCCAAACCTTCCTAGAAAAGTCATCAATGAATGATACAAAATAAGACGAACCACCATATGAAGTTGTAGGGGCTGGTCCCCAAACATCCGAATGGATATAATCAAGTATGCCTTTACTAGTATGTTTGCCTGTTTTAAACTTTTGTTTACTTTGTTTACCAAATAGACAATGCTTACAGAAATCTAATTTTCCAGACTTCAAATTTGGAAGTAACTTGCGATCAGCCAAAATTTTCAACCCTCTCTCACTCATATGCCCCAATCTTTAATGCCATAAGTGAATGGAGTTACTGTCATGTGCAGACACAGTAGACACAAAAGCTGACCCTGTACCTCCTTCTAACTGAAATAGATTTCCTACTTTCTTAGCTTTCATAACTGGTAAGATGCCTTTGTAAATTTTCATTACTCCACCTTGAATTACAGTTTTATACCCATTTGAATGAAGTGCTCCTAATGAAATCAAGTTTTTCCTTAAATCTAGTACATGCCTTACATCAGTTAATATTCTTGTTGTCCCATCAAACATTTGTAGTTGTATGCTTCCAATCCCAACAATATTACATGTTACATCATTACCCATGTACACAACACCATCATTAATTGATTTATATTCCTTAAACCATTCTTTATGGATACACATGTGGTTTGATGCCCTGGAATCTAACAACCAATGTTGGCCATGATTTGACACATTAACTGATAATACTTCATCACTCATACCTGAACCCGATGTCGAACCTGTATCTGTCGTATTCGCCTCCTTTTTTTCTGTCGAAGACTCTGCTTTTGAAGTTTGTTGCTGACGCTTCCAGCAGTCCTTCTTTAAATGCCCTGATTTTCCACAAAACCAACACTTTAGCTTACTCTTCTTTCCTTTCGACTTTGAACGTGAGTCGCTTGGCTTCCCGGGGCGTATTTCTTTCGAACGACCTCTAACCATCATAGCTTCTGATGTAGAGGTTTCGGAATGCGACTTCCTCCTTGTTTCTTCCGATAATAAGGATGCAACTACATCATCAAACTCAATAGTTTCTGATGATCCCATGATTCGGGCAACGAGCACAATAAAGTAATAGCTTTATCCTCGGATGGTATTTTTACTTCTATACTTTGTAATTGCACAAGAAGAGTATTAAAAGCATTTAAATGATTAGCAACCGATGTACCTTCCTTCATTCTCAAACCGTACAACTGTCGCTTCAGGAGAATCCTATTGGTTAAGGATTTGGTCATGTACAGTTTCTCCAGTTTCGTCCACAAACCAGCAGCTGTTTTCTCTGACACAATATTAAACAGGACATCATCAGCTAGACACAGTTGAATAGCACTTATTGCTCTTTCATCCATCTCGGCCCACTCACTATCTGTGATGTTGTAAGGCTGTTTGGACTTGCCCAACAACGCCTTTGCCATGCCATGTTGGACAAGTAAATCATGCATTTTTACCTTCCAGATCTGAAAATTACTCTTGCCATTAAATTTCTCAATTTCAAACCGGGCAATTTGAGTTTTCGCCATTTGTATCAACAAAAAACATAATAATCTCCAATATCGAACCAGCAATTTAAAAAAAATTGCCTATGCCTTTGTTTTTACATAACAAAGAAAAACTGCCTATGCCTTTACAAAAAAAAAACTGCCCTTTGCACTTATTTTTCTTAAAAAAAAACTTTCCTTGTACTTGTGCAAATTCCACCCTATAAAAACAAAATACATACACTTCTTGTTTTTATTTGCACCAATAAACCAATCTTTTATTTACGGTTTCGCAGAGAATTGCAAGGGCCGCCCACTAAAGTACTCAGAGTTCGAATTTATGTTGAAACCACCATGAGAATTATTGAACCTGGAAGTGTTTTTGAATGCTGTAACTAAATCGCATTGCTACAGATCCTCTGTACTCATGCTCCCAACTGCTATAGAAATGTGAGTCCTTGCTATTGCGTGTTTCTTGCTACAAACCTGAATCACTGTTGTTGCCACTTAACAAATATGTGAATCCTTATGATTTTATTATTCTGTTGCTATGGAACCACGAACTAGAAACACGAGACCTTTTGTATCTATGCTGGTTTTAGTAAACAGAGACTTGCGGTCAGTTGAAGTGTAGATAACGAAACCTGAGTGCTTGCATTATCTCACGAAACCTGAGGGCTGTGGGAGACAATTCCTACTCTGCGATTTTACAAAAACAAAAAAAATGTGCTAGCATTTTATATGGTTGAACACCCTAATCATCGCCTGCTCCCACGATTGCCCATTATATTTAAGAATTACTGAGGCCCACCGTTGTTCGAACAGTTCTTTCCCAGTTTAATTTAATTGTAACAACACTGCCTTCAACATCATGCAGCAATCTAAACTATAGTTCACAATTTAAATTACCTCCACCAGCAAACTCAGCGTTCTCCATGCAGGCGGACATATGTTCTCCAGGCAGCTCCAGCAATATACAGCTCCACGCAAACGAACAACAACCAAACTCCCTCAGCGCTCCAGCACAGCCAGCTCTCCACCTTGAGCTCTGATACCACTTGTTGGTACAGGTGCACAGAAAACAAAAAATAAACACACAACAGAATATCAAGCACATAAACACAAGAGTTTAACGTGGTTCACCCAACCAATCTGGGCTACGTCCACCAAACATAGGCATCAGGAATTTATTAATCATATTGGAGATTACATAATGAAAACCTCATAAAACTCTCATCCTCTTAGCAAACCATCCGAATGATTGCCAGTTATATAGCATAGAGAATCTAACAGCCTCATTAACTCCCTCACATCAAATATAAGAGGCATTAACTCCCTCCCAACAACCTGGAGTTAATCTAGGACCTGAATTCTATTGTTGTCATCAGCTGAGATTTTTCCTATTTTGCTACAAACAGAAAATCTCAACATTAACAACATAACGCATGACATAAAGCACATCATGCATAATGCATAACAGCATAATAGTTGAAGGCTATCTGTGGAAGGTGTTGAGGAACTCACTATTTTCATGCCAACGTGGACAAGGTATATGATAAGGAGCAGACCACGTGGTAAATATTGCATGAAATCCTGATAAAAAAAACGTATCGTGAAACATCAAAGCGATTTCGTGGCCAAAGTTGTGAAACATGTTCAGAAATGTTTAGATTAGAAATTTTAGCTTTGTTTGCTGGGAGATGCAATTCACCATTCAACTTTAATCCAAGCTGTGAGATTGATTTATTAGGTTTTCCATTCACTTTTGGAGAAGGAACCAACTAATTTCGAATTGTTTGGAGATTATTCTACATTGCTTTTATGACCATGGATTCTTTTCATTATCTTATGATGGGCAATTCGATTCCTTGCATATTGTAGCCATTGTTGATCCCGATGGATTTTTTCTTCTTTTTTTTTTCTTGAGAGACCATCATAAGTGATTCTCTCCACGACTTCAACATTTGCAAGTGTATACATTCGGGACACAGGATTCCCGTTAACTTTTGCAGCTATCATTTTGTTTCCAATCTCTGTATGTACTTGATAAACATAATCAATAACTGTTGCACCCTCTAGAATATTTTTTTAATCTCTCCTTTTGCTATGAATACAAAATCATGACTGCCCAAAAGAGGACCCGTAACTGTATCAACAAATTTCCCTAGAACTCATATTTCCTACAAATTCCTCTGGCCATTCTCTAATGGCCTTAAGCTAACTTACCATACGAGGAATGTCAGCGCTATTTAGGCAAGTAGATTTGGCTATTAAAATTCTTCCATTTGTCTGCACACTGTTAGAGGTGGTGTCCGAAGAAAATTCATGGCAATATACCAGAGTGCCAATGCCATTTGACTGTCGATGTGAACCAATGTTTAAGATCTCCCCAAAAAAAAAATGATATTTAAATCGACTATAAGTGAAATGACCTTGCTTCGTTGATATTTACCCAAAAAAAAACATTTAGGAAGAAATATTAAGAAATTTATTAACAATTAAACAACATGATTATATATTAAAATATTAAAAAACTAAAAACAATAACACATACAAGAACAAAACAAAAAAATAATAATAAACAAAGAATAAAAGAGTATATACAACCTGATTTATTTAACAAAACATTTCTTACACCAACACATGATGTGTTAGAATTAATATAAAGAAACAATTAACAACTTTATGAGGTGTTAGAATATACAAAATCATTTCACTTTTTAGGGATATTATGGTTCGTATTTATAATATGACTAATCCATTTTTCCTAGTAAAAGTGTGAGATGGCAAAACCTCTCCTTGTAGAGGGGCAAACAATAAAGTCTCACAAATGTTGTTGGATGGGAAGGAAATATAACATGAAGTGTCATCATGCAACAAGTGGAGTATAAGCAGAAAATGACACTTTACATCAATAAGATCGAGACCAACATCAAAACTCAAAGTCGAATGAGAATTTGATCAAGGAAGGGTCCCCATTTAATGTTAAAACACCAAGCCAAAATGGGGGTTTTTGCAGCTACAACAGAAATCCATACCAATTACTATGAAAAGTCATGCATAACCTTAAAGATGCATTATTATGCTTATCATGGCATCCATATATTTTAGATATCAAACCACTATGACAATTGTCTGCTTACCACGAATTTTGAGGGTATGCTAAACCTTCAATTCACATGAGCTAGAATCAATAACATTCTTTGAGATCAACGAAGAAAATTGTGGTGTAGCCATAGTCCCAATAGTGCATTTCAAAAATAATGTTTTTAGATTATTAAGATATTGGAATAAATTAGTGGGAGTTTTGTTCAATTTCAATAACATGGAGCTTATAACATTGAAAGGGTCAAATTACAAAATGGCTTGACAAATATAATATCATTTGTGTTTGTGAAGCAAGGTTGCATATCAAATATTATGCACATGTTAGTCCATTCACAAAAATTTTTTCCTAAGGGCCACTAACCTCCAATATAAAGAGCCTAAGTCATTTCATATAAAACCCTATTTTAAGTTTGTAGGTGAACTTATGACAACCACAACACCAAAGAAAGCTAGAATGTTTGTCAAATGAATTATTTTTGCAAGATACTTCCCATTATCACTATGCAGAAAGCATGCCCTTTCTAATATGAGAATATCATAACGAAATGTAATTGTATTACAACACTCTAAAAATATCTCTTCAGCTAAGAAGTCATGGCTGAGGAAAAGTATCTCTTCAGCTGAGAAGTCATGGCTAAGGATGATTTGTTGTGCCAAAGTCAACTAAAACTTGAACCAAGCACTAACCACTTAGGACAACCCACTTGCACAGGAAAGATTGCTGTAAAGGGCAAACATGTGTTCCTAGGGGATTTGAACCTTGGTGAGTACTGTGAAACACCACTTATTTACCATCTAATCAAGACCTGATAGTAACATAATCTAAAATGTTTACCATGAGGTAAATATAAATAGAATCTTGTTATTGGTCCCATAATTTATCATTACATTTGTAATAACTTAGCCTCGTTTCAGTAAATGGTAATTGGAAACAGTTGAGAACAAACTTGATTATCCCCAGAAGTGGCCACCAAATAGTTAGCTTTTCAATTGAAAGGGAAGCTTGAGATACTATAATTTGGGTGCTACACAATCTGAAATATAAATAATTTGTTAAGATAATCATTTTATTGTGTTACTAGATTCATGATTATACTGTAACACTATTATGCACTAATTTACCGGAAATGACTAGGCTAACTTCACAAACTATGTTCCCAATTTCTGATCTAGAAACATATATGATCCTTGTACAATACCCTTGAAAACCACAAAAAACATATTTTAGATGTCTCATCAAATTGGAAACGACGGATCCGGTTTTGCGTATGTGTTTTTTCACTTTCATTTTTTTTGGATTTATTTCCAGAAATCCAAAAATGGATCACAAAAATCGTGACCACTCCAAAAAAGACATAATGTCAGGAACAAAGCATACTTTTTGTGATTAGCTAGATAATTTACTAGAGAATCACATCATTTTGTGACTTTGTCATTTGACGTACGACCTTTGGATAGATTATAATGAATAATCCCATTCGCATGACGCATATGCTAATGCCCATTGTCATGTTGTAATTTTTTAGCCACTGTCAAGAGCATCACCTACGTCACCAATAGAGCTCTCTACTCGATTTGGAATTTTGAACTCATCTATGTGATAAAAATAGCTAAAACAACATAATTACAGAAACTCAATCATATATTATGCACAAATGGTGCATGTGTAATCACACTCACACACACAGATTACATTCAGATCACTCTATTAAATAGAGTTTTTGAGATCCAACTTATTCCTAATTTAGAGAGAGTGGTTGAGAGAATTTCTCAACCATCACAAACCAATTTCTCAAATATGGAATGTAAGCATTAATTCCAACATCCCCCCTTAATGATTACATTACATGAAAATAATAAAATAATCAAGCTTATCAGTAGATGCTCCATCAAGTTGCCTCATAACCCTCGAAAAGGTGTAGTTGGCAAGTTGGATTCCCGAGTTCCCTTCCTCAACTCTCGAATCAAGGACCTCCCAAAGTCAATTACTGGACAACATCTCAATCTGTCGCATAACCTCATTAGGAAACCACTTCCACGTCTACCACTAATGAAGGATCCTTCCCTAGATCCGCAACTACCATACTATCTGGACAACCATCCATATTGAGCCTTACTGCTACTTGATCTTTAAGTACTGGCATCAGACACATAGTTGAACTGCTAGTTATTTTTAAAAGAGTTTAATAGGTGAACACCTCGACAATGAAACATCCTGCTATATAAAACCCAAAAATCTGTTGGCGTTATATATCAATTTGCATTTAATTTCTAACTATGGCCAAGCTCAGACCTCCATATTGTATTATACATGTTCCAGAGAAAAGCACCACCACTTGGGGATCCATACTTGTTATTGGATCGTTGAGAGGCAAGACCATGTATCTCACCACAGATTGTAAAAAAGCATGGCAACCATAGCGACCTCAACAAACAGTGACGGCAACAACACATTCACTATCAATCTCAACAAACAAATAGTGAATTTCTCCTTTCGACTTTGACTGTACACGTTGTTACCACTGCATCCGCAAATGTCGTAGGGTCTAAGGGAGCTTCTATGTTCCACTTGCGAGTCTTAATCCGCGCACTGCCAAGAGTGGGTCTCTCCTTCGAGCTTATAAACCACGACTGGGAAGGATCAAAAAACTTTGACAAGAACAAGGACTGAGAAGGTGAAAACAGATGCCTTGAAGCTCCCATCAAAATTGAAATAAGGGTTTACTAGCTTGGATCCGACACCATTACCATGGCTCGGGTCTGCAATCCCTTAACATGAAGCTATCGGTTGCTAATCAAAGAAGATGTCTTCACCGCTCAACTTTTTCTTCCAGCACGCAGCACCGCATCCTTTTCTTCCAGCACGCAGGGATTGCGCAATTTGGAAACCTCCATGCAGCTCCTCCAACACACGCATCAACCAACATTCACACTAGATCCGTAATACCACAGATCATCAGATCCATGACAGCGTTCCACAGCTCAGGTGATCCATTTCAATCTCTGCAACTCCTCACAACACAGGTTCAGATCCTCTACCCTCTGCAATATCAGTTTACTGGTCTTATGCAGATACACAGTCCCTCAAATGTACTCACAATACACAGGCCTCTGATCTTGTGCTCTGATACCATGATAAAAATAGCTAAAACAACACAATTACAGAAACTCAATCATATATTATGCACAAATGGTGCATGTGTAATCACACTCACACACACAGATTACATTCAGATCACTATATTAAATAGAGTTTTTGAGATCCAACTTATTCCTAATTTAGAGAGAGTGGTTGAGAAAATTTCTCAACCATCACAAACCAATTTCTCAAATATGGAATGTAAGCATTAATTCCAACACTCTGACCACCTGCAGGGAGATATGCTTGGAGCGAGAGGGAGATAAGCTTGGAGCCACTAGGGGAGATAATCTTGGAGCTGCCATAAGAGATAAGCTTGGAGATGGAGGGAGATAAGGCTTAATCTTAAAGCCATTGAGATCTTGGAGCTTAGTAAGTTAGAGTCTTGGAGTCGACAGGCTTCCAACTAAGTTGGAAACTTGGAGACAAAAGGAAAATTCAAATTCGAATTACCAACAACCACTGGTGACAACGACAAAGGGAAATTTAATAAGACAATGTTAGAGGGGAATTTAATAAAGTGAAGTTACCGTTCATCTTTTTCTTCACTTCCTCATTTCCAAACATTAGTTAGGAAAATTAAAATACCTCAATTAGTAATCTACTACTTAAGAAAATCTATTTAGGTTTTCAAGTTTCAAACCCTACATAGAAGCATGAATGACACCTCTAGGCTCCAATAATAAGACATTGAAATTTAGGACTTAGTACCTGTAAATGCTAAATATTCATTACTATTTTCTAAATTAAAAATTTTGTCCTTGATAAAAAAAAACCATTCATTCAGTGTTCACAAGTAAAATTACTTATTAAACTAAACATAAATTTGTAAATTCAATAAATAAGAAAACAAATAATTCTCATTGTGAACTTATGCGTAACCTGAAGGTTGATACCTTAATGCCTAGGTTAAATTTTTTGTGCCAGAATTGGAAATGAATTGCACCCCTAGTCATTGTACCATGTAAGTAAGGATTGATTTCAATAATTTCTTAAAAAATTGTGAATCTTAACATAAGAAAACATCTCACCTATGCACCCGAATCAGCTAAACAATTATGAACATTGTAATTAAAAATTTCAAATGTTAACAAGAATGGAGGGTAGAGAGTGTTAACATCTAATGTTACAACATTAACTAGAAATTCAAGGGAACCAATAGACTTACCAGACACCTTTTAAGAGGTAGAAGCTTTATCACTTGTTGAAGGTTGTGAAAATGCTTGGACAAGTAGCTATCATTGACCTGTTATCTTTGCGAGCTCAAAGATGGAACTATTGGTGAGAGCTCTCTTCAAATATTCAACTATGTTATAATTAATTGTTTCACTTTTAGCAGGTAGTGTTGAAGTGTCTGGGGGGAGTATATTTGTTTGACACTTTTGGAGTGATTGACTTACCTTTGCTACTAGTGGAAGTGTTCTTAGAAGAAGTCGCATTCCCAGACTTTGTGTATTTTGAGTACGATTGACTGGTGGTTATATTATTCTTAATAATTGCTCCTTCAATTTCTGCCCCGTCACGTCCTATTAAAAAAGGGTGCTTGGCTCCTCAGATTATATTGACCATTATGCTTCTAAGGGGGGGCCTCTATTTGAGGTGGTGCTTCAACACTCTTCTTGTCAGTAGTGAGGATATAATCAAAAGCATTCACTACATGTCCAATACATGTTCTTTCTTTAGTCGCTACAGATTCTTATGTTTCTTATGTTTTCTCATACTACTCATCTATTAGTAAGGTATCCAAAATGTGCATGACCAAAGCATACATGTTATGGTTCCACTGTGGGAATTTTTTCTATAAATTATATTCCTAGTGGAAAGAGAAATAGTTATACATGCCCATACTTTCAATAGTCAACACAACATTTGAACTCTGGGCGTATTTATTGGGTTGATTGTTGTAGTTGTTATTATTACTTTGGAATGGAAAATACATTGGGGGTTTAGTATTGGTAGAAGTCTTTCTTGACCTTATCTTTATTATGAAACTTCATTGGTAAGTGGTTTTAATGTTCTTGTCAAGCTTTCAATATCTGGCAACTATTTATCTTTTTCCATACTTGAAGAAGGTTGAGGCTTCCTGCCAGTCAACTTTGAGTCTTTATATTAATCATCATTAGTTTTAACTCCAATACAAAGCAAGTATTTCTCCACACTGATAGTTTATACAAATTTTAGAGCCAATGTCTGCTTTGCAGCTTGTTTGAAGAAAGAGGAAATGTTTGTGGGCAAGGAAACTGCATAATAATCAATACTGATTGAGTCATGAGGCTGTGTGCCTGGGGAAACATGTTCAATATGTAGTTGAAATTTTTATTGAAATATTTTAATTTCTCCTTTTCACCCATCTTACTATTCCCGAGCTCTTTTAATAACATGTCGAGAGTCTTTTGATCAGTGAATTTCTCCAAAAACAATTTCTTAAACTCCCTCCAACCATGGACTAAATTGACAGGAAGACCTTGGTACCATGTTGTTGCTCTACCTTCTAATGTAAAAGGGAAAATCCTAAAAGAAACATCATTTTACTGTACTTAGAAAATCCATGGATGTAAGTAGAAATCATCTATATGATCTTTTGCCTTAGTCTTCTTATCTGGATCAAACTTTGACAACAAATTTTTTGGATGTCTAGGAATTTTATGAAGGTTATGCTAAAGACAAAAATGCCCTTGGGCCATTCAATCTAGATCTTGGTTAGCCATCTCTTCATCTCTTGGTTCTTCCTCCACTGTTTAAACCATCGTTGAACTCAAAATTAGCTCATAGTTGTTCTTTGTTAGAAATAGCAATGTCTTCCTTGTACTCCTTGTTAATAGGTGGAAGTGGGTCTTATTGAACGGTGTCTTCTAAGGACTCTGCTAATTCTTCAACAATGGAAAACACCAAATATTCCACTGATGCAACTAAAACACTAGTACAATTTGTTTTTCTTCTTAGCATGATGTGGGATATTATGAATAATAGGAAGTAAACCGATAGCCCTTGCAAACCGATGGGTTATAAATTAAATCGCCCAAAGTTGTTCTTAGGTGACCTCATAGACTAGGCTGAGAGGACCCTCCTACTTCAGGAATAGGAGTTGGAAGGGTTCTCAAAATAGTACTACCTTGTCGAGAAGATGAATGATTAGGATGTGTAGAGTTATCAGCCATAAAAAACTGGTGACCCTCCTTCGAGCTCTAGAATGTTGATGATGCTAGATACCACCAGCATATGAAGGATTTCCCTGATATGAGGTCCCAATTAGACCTCATACCATTTGGTGTAATATTCCCACCTGAAATATGGCTTGATTATCGTTTATTTAAAGATATGCCTTGGCTTAAGAAGTTAGCACGAGAGAGAAGCATACATGTGCTTTTGAATGAGAAAGAGAGTGTGTCTTATGAATGTATGATTGTAGATGTATCAAGGTTATTTAACTATAGAGGGGGGAATAAAGAGATCCTCTAGAAAAGAATTAATAGTACAAGTATAATAGAGACACACACACATCTGAGAAATAATCCTCTAACATCAAGAAAAATATTTCACATAGATGCAATAGTCATTATAATCCTTATGACACATGTCCAATGAGTTAAGCGCCAAAACCATCAGAATATTTCAATTACTTCAATTAATGTAAGAGAACATCAATCGTAAACATTCAAATACTAATCTCAAAACATCCACAATCAATGTATGAAAATGTGTTGGCCAAAGGCTTCAAGTATTAAGAAAATTTTTAAAGATACATAAGTAAAATGAACATCACTAGCTCCAATAGTGGAGCTTTAGAGCCACTCCCAAAAATTACTAACTCTATATCTCTAATGCCTTGTGGGATAAGCCAAGGTTAAAATTCCTTTGAATGAGTATTTAGGATCCCTTTATAACTTGAGGCATGACCTTTCACATCCTCGTGACTCTTGACCTTCCAACTCCTAGTGACCTTTGGACTTCCAAATGACTTTTGGAATTACATATGACTCTTGGTATTACATGTCTTTTGGAATTCCATGGAACTTTTGATGATACATGACTCTTGGACTTCCACTTATTTATATATACAATGATTACACAATTACATCATAACTTCCACATCATCGTGATGAGGCACGACAAGTTACTATCATTGATTACTAGGACTTACAGTGACCGATCACATGGAATTCCTTGATTTGGTGAAATGGCTGCCACTCGTGTCTTCATTCTGAAGGTAGCTTTATATTGTTGATGTATTCACCCTCCAAGGGGTATTTTATCTTATGGAATATTTAGGGTGCTTCAATCATGAAGATTTCAATGTGTCATTTGTTGTTTGATGCTTCATCTGTCTACTTTATTTCATCGATCTTCTTCATGCATGCTTTCCATGTTGTTCCTGAAATACATGTAAGTTCAATCACTCACGACAAGTAGGAATCATCTTGAAAATATCATATTCTAACATGTTTCATGTAGATTTTTTGTTCATGCCTTGACAGTGCACTTGGGAGGGCAAGGTGAGCTTCTAGGTGGAAGCACACACTTTGAAATGCTAAAGGGCTGAAGAAAAAAATCTTTAGGGCTTCGGGTGGTGCTCAAGAGAGGGAGGAACATAAGGGAGAGTGAAGTGCACACGTCTAAAGGACAAAGGATGAGGCTTTGAGCTTCCCAAGTACATTGTGAAGTCAAAGGAGACAAGGAGGGTGCATGGTGTTGAGTTGAAGGTTGAAGGATTTAAGCTTCAGGTCTTCGAGGTGCGCTCATTCACTCAAGAAGGGTGTAGTCCTTCGAGTCAAAGGAGTGTGCTCAAAGGAAGGCTTGGTTCTTCAACAATGCAGTTTAGAACAAGGAATACAAAAGATGCTTTAGGAGTGCACAATGCACTCTTGGAGGGCATAGGGTGCACTTCTGAACAATGAAGGATTCCCAATCAAGGCTTAAGAGTGTGCTGATGCGCTCCTTGCCTTAATGGGTTCATTTTGCAACCAAAATTTGTTTAAGTCTAGAAGATAAAACGAGGGATGGATAAAATGTGTTTATCATGTGTGACACATACCAACTCATCAAGGAAACTTAGAAAATATTTAACAATGACAAATAAACATAAAAACACCAACTTACGTACATTCCCCAAGTACAACAAACAATGTGTGTGCAACTACAACCTAAAAGTGTCGTTTTACAACAAAAAAGGTGTTACGACCATGACATGCACTAAATATTTTCTAATAAATGTGATGACACATAAGGATGATTAAGAACACTTGAAACATATAGAATGACCTGAAATGACACTTGATGATGAAGGCGACACTTGATACGATGTTGAGGTAGGCTCCAAAATTTGGATGTAGTGAAAATTTTGGTAGGTGTTGTAACAACGACAATACTTCTTCAATGATGTCGAGTTCTTGTAAACAATATTGGTTAATTCAAAAGAGATTCAATATGAGTTTGCATGAAAATAGGTCATTAAAGACATTCAAGCAATGTCCACTACACAAAAACATGTTATCTGTGACCTTTGAAATTTATTCATGGCACAAAAGACCAGATTTGTTTTTTTATGTGAAGTATCATCTTTTTAGAGATCATTGTTGCTTAATTCTATAAAATATGTCCATGTTTTTTTGTAGACACATTTTTTGACAATACTCTTTTCAATAATTCCAAAATATGTACTTTTACCTCTTCAAAATTTACATAATATACATATCAACATTTGTAGTAACTTCAATTGATTTTTTCCTTCGCCATTTATGTCTATAAATTGAATGTTTGTTTGTTTAACTATTTATGATATTTTTCAATGACATTCAAAATAAAAAAATGAAATTTGACTATCTTTCTTTGTTTCTACCGATGTGTGATGCTACAATAACGTATTTTTTTACAAGACTCTTGTTCAATAATTCCAAAATATGTATGTTTTCCCCTTCAAAATTTACATCGTATACATATTAGCATCTATAGAAACTTCAATTCATTCTTACTCAGTTGTTTATATGTCTATAAATTGATTTTTTGTTTGTTTAACTATTCATGATATCGTTCAATGGCGTTCAAATAAAAAACTAGAAATTGATTATTTTGCGTTGTATCTACAACTGATTGATGCTACAATAACTTATTTTCATACAAACAAACCAATCTTTATTTATTTATCATGTAAACTAATTTTTAAATGTTAAGGATCATAATTCATTTTCTTTACATAGATATCACATTTATTCTTTAATCTAATTTGCTTATGCATCCAAATGCAAGAATCAAAATGTGGTTAAAAACGCACAAAGGTGTCTTCTTTATGCACACAACAAAGATACAATAAATGCATGTTGGTGACTTCTTTATAAAAAATGCAAAAACCCTACTTCCTCAACTTCGTCCCTTCCCACCTCAAGTGATCTCCCAACCATGCAAACCAACTCACCTCACCTTCATGAAAACCAATATAACCCCCCATCAATGATGAACATCGCAACTTTTGAAAAAGGATAGATAAAATTTATACCATGCGTGTTTACACAATAAGCAAAGAATCATACCCAAGTATGAAAACAAGACTTTTACATGACAATATTTCTTGCTTTCACTATGCATCATCTTGATCTCCAAATATTTTTTCTCATTTGAACAACATGGATGTCGATGAACAACCACATGTCCTTCAAAATTTAATACAAGTTGAGGAAATGCTCATTGCACATGTGAACCCCATTCTAGAAGTGACTCATGCCCGTGGTGTTCAATACAAAATACAGTGGGCATATGATCATATTTCCCCAAGACATCACTACTATTGCAAAATATTTACCTCGAATGGTTTCTGAATTGGAAATTGTCATTGTGAAAAGGCATAATTCTTTTGAAAATGATTATGAATTTTTCATTTGCAAATCACATGGTACTTGCAGAAATTGAATACAAACTAAATAATCATCACTACTACAGGGATTTGAAACTCATCCCATTTGCAATATATTATCTACCAGATCAACCCACATATATTTCCTCTCATCTTCATAGTCTAACCACCTCTTCTCTTGAACCCTATCAAACCACAGTTGATCCTAGTTATGACCCTGATGTCATGATCACTCCTTTAGATATAGAACCTTCCTCTTTCATTCCAATTCTACCAAATTGATGTACTAATCTTGAGAACATATTTTCTTTTTGCACTGAACCCATTTAAATTCATCAAACTCACGTGATTTCCTTGCAATATCTCTATCGTGTGTGAATGAAAACAACACTGAGGGCGTCTTCTCTATGCCATTCCCCACCTTATTTCCTACAAGCATCACCATGATCTCACAACCAAGAATTACAAAATTTGAGATGCATGAATATGCTTTGCATTTTTTTCACTACCATGACAACCAATTTAGCCGACATCCATGATTCTGCTACTACTTATACAAAATTATAATGCACCACTCTAGCTAAGGAATTTCTACCATTTTTGGGAATAAATGCATTGAGAAAAACATGCCAACAATTGTTTCAGATCTTCAACAATATCTTCGTGACTTCTGAGATTCCAAATTTCCCGAAAAAATTATGTGCTTTAGTTCATGCCTTCGAGGAACATGTTATTTCTAGAACAACAAATGTTGTGAACTGGCTGACATGATCACACAAATAGGAAGCCCAACTTTCTTCATCACACTCAGTGCAACTTATACCAGGTGGAATGACTTGCACATGACCATGCCTACTAATTTTCCCTCAAATTTGAACAATCACTACCAATGTATAGCTCAAAAAATAATTAAAATCCCACATCTAAAAACCCAGTATATGCATTGCATATTTACAATTTTCCTCAAATATGTCCTACAAAAATTCCTCCACACATTTGATTATTGGTGCGGGTATTTTTTCTAACCATTCTTCTCAACATTAATTTATACATTGCATATATGTTTGTTTCAACTTCTACTTTCTTATGTTATTCAGATATGAATGGAAACATAGAGGATATGCACACATACATGGCTTCCTTTGGTTGCAAGATGCACCAAATGTGGTCACTCTTCATTGGAACAAATGCACCACCTCCAACATTGCAGTCCTGCACTACACCAATCAACATTTCACAACCCATGTCTTCTTCACACAACATCAATCTTCACATAAACATAATCTGAGGACTATTAAGAGCTTGCCAATTATGTGTTAGGAAATCTAGGGCATATTAATTAGGTGGTTCCTCTTCTAATGATAACTACTTGTGAATGATTTTTACTTCTTTAGATTAGGATATTTCCTTTACTTATATTATTATAGTGTTCTTCTTCATCAAACAACTACCAATGCATAAATAATAAAGAGACAAGATACACAGAAGGTAGGCGATTAGCCAAGGCCAAAACATCTTAAACGTGAGATGAAAACCCAAACGAGTTATTACTCTTACAGAGACTTCAATTAACGAATACCAAGACAAGGACCCTTGACCTATTTAATATTTCCAAGAATAAATCACAAGACCTCTTTAGTTTAACCTCATATTTCTTCAGTCAAAGATGTTCAAACGACTTTCTTCTCTCTCTTTCTCAGCTATCCTTCAGATGTCAACTTTCTGAATCAATCATGAAACTCTTGGCCTCTTAAGAAACCCTGGTTGTAGCACATTTGATGGAACTTGACTAAATTCTGCACCTTGTTACTACTTTTCTTGGATGGAAAGACTTCTTTCTACACTTCAGCTTGATGAATTTAATGTCTTCTCCTTTGATTTGGCTTCTAGAGTGACCTTACTAGCCTTGACCCTTCCAGCAGACAGTACTTGATTCGCGCACATGTGGAGGTGACAACTGAAAAACAAATCTAAAATAACCTTGGTGATAGTCCTCCTTCTTTCCTTGTAAACATAACACTTCTTTCTCATCCTTCTTCCTTGACCAAAATTCTTGTTACCAACTAAAGGCCTAGCTACCTATATATAGTGATTAGTGCATCCAAAGTAATCCAACTTTAACTGGTGCCTAGGTCGACATGTCCTACTAGAAACATCTTTAGGCGGACTTGAAGGAGACGCTTGAGCTTGGTATTAGAGGGTCTTCTAATGACTCATATACATATGTAACATGCCAAATAAGGGTATTCAAACTTTGACATTGAGTGAATGACCTTTATGACTTGATGACTAACCCTAAAGGCTCACAATGGGATACTTGACTGGAAATAAAATTCCTTGATCATGAAACCCATGATTCAAGCATTACAATTTTTATTTATTTTTCTTCTTTACATCAATTACATGCAATCATAATTACAAATGTCACTATGAAGATCGAACTTAGTTACACTTTTCAACATAGCCTCTTAACTAGGGAGGTATTCATAATCCATACAAGGTACTTGGACATCATTCTCAATCTGAAGAATTCTCATATGAAGAGGTAGATTGGTAAACCATATCTATAGCATCATATCAACAATATTGTCATATAGCAAGGCCTTGACTAATATATGTATCTCTCCACAAGATTAGAGCACAATGCTAGTGAGACCAATGATGTATAGACACCATCATCATTGTCTCTCTCGAAATATATGGTACCTAGGTTCTCTCATGTTATGTTCCACCAAGACTTGTGTATTCTTGAATTTCTAGTCCTCAAATAATATTGGTCCTCTACAACTACACTTATCTAGGATTTCCTAACTCATCCTCAAGGAGTACCAGATGCCATATGTTTACCCAACCCTCCATTATGTCTTCCCAAGTGAAGACAACAATGATGTGTCTAACTCTCCGTCTCAACTTAGGGAGGATATACCTATTCCAATGAAGGAATGTACTAATTCCTATGGATGGAATATACCTAAGCTCTCTCTTGGTTTAGGAATTTAATTCCAAGGTTCTACCAAGTTAGGAACTTCTTTCTAGGATCCCTCTTAATTAGTGACCTACAACAACTCTTTAGGTGGAGGTGATGGGACAACCAACTACTTGAAGAACTCCTCCTCATTAACTTATTTTCTTTATTAAGGAGTCTTCATGTTTTGGGACTTCTTTGCAGGGAACATATCATCCATCACTTTCATCAATGAGTCAGTTCCTTTCATTGGAAAGTGATCCATCAATCAATATATGGCCTTCCTTCATGCCATGCTGCCTTCTTCATGCCATGTTTCCATAAGGATATTTTTTCCTAATGCATGGATATTAGTGCAAGAAGATATCAATTGCTCTTCCCTTGGAAACCTTGCATCATCCCTTCTAGATTTCATTCAAAAATCAAGAATGAACATTAAATCAAAATCACCTTTGTGATGGTTATTCATCATGACATATTCTAGTTCGCATCAACATCCTTCACACACATATTGACACATATCCAAAATAAATATATTTTCAAGGGTCTCTTTATTTTTTTGGCTTCATTAAAATCTTCATATCTTTCATGGAGATATCCTAGTCAAATCTTTCAGTCCTTGGATGTTGATTTCCTTTTCCATAGTTACATATTTCATGATCTCTTCATTTCTTCCTTCACACAATTCCTTATATGAACTTCCAATCATAGTTCCTCATATTTCATATGAGGACATATTTTGTTTATTTCATCTAGAGAATGTGTGGTCATACCTTCCTGCATCTTCAAGGGAGGAGATCCATTATTTTGATCATGTTGTCAAGATGGACCATTTATGCATGTTAACTACAACCATATGACGTGACTCTAAAATATTGAATACAAGCATGCGTACCTCATTTTCCTTAAGGTCATCTACACTTCCTTCAACAACTTCCTTGATTGAAAAAATTCAATCCCTTGATCTTCTTAACCTCTTATGTCATCATACCACCTTCCCAAGAATTCTCACAAGATGGAATTCTTGATGAAACACTTACTTCATTTTGATTGGTGAACCTTCCGATGAAGATTCCAATAGAGGATCTTGAGTGTCCTCATCTAGAAAATGTTCCCTTTTGACTGATGTATGATGACGTTTGTACTAGATGACTTTTTCTTATTTTTCCCATACGTGCCACTTATGTTTCTAATGAGGTTACCAAGATATATAACCTTCCATAGGTGACTGTCATTGACTTCAACTATATTATATGGTTTTCTACATGCTCTTTCTTTCGATGATTTTATGATGCCATGATACATCATATAATTCTTCTAATGATTCCTATCATGATAGTTATATAACAGAAAACAAAAACTTGAGAATAACTAGGGGAGGAAAACTTATCTCAATAATAGTAGAGATATTTTACTTCCTCCTTCTTGATTTTCTTCTTTTTCGCTTCTTCCTCTTTTTTAGTGATATGGGCTTCTTCCCTTCTTCATTTGTTGTTGTCCATATTCAGCTTAGTGTTTTTCCCAAGAAACTAATTTTTAAGTGTTAAGACTCATAATTCATTTTCTATGCTTAGGTAACTCATTTATGCTTTACTCTAATTTGCTTATGCCTCCAAATGCAACAGCCAAAATGTGGTTAAAAACACAGAAAGGTGTCTTCTTTATGCACAAAACAGAGAAACAATAAATGCATGTCAGTGACTTATTTCCAAAAAACACAAAAACCGTACTTTCTTAATTGCATCCCTTCCCACCTTACATTCTCTCCCAACCATGAAAACCAACTCACCTCACCTTCATCAAAACCAATGTAGACCCCCCTCAATGATCAACATCGCCACTTTTGACAAAGGATAGACAAACTTTCTACCATGCATGTTTACATAATATCCAAGGAATCATACCCAAGTATGAAAACACCACTTTTGCATGGAAGTCTTTCTTGCTTTCATTATGAATCATCTAGATCTACACATCGTTTTTCTCATTTGAACAACATGGATCCCGACAAACAACCACATGTCCTTAAAAATTTAATACAAGTTGAGGAAATGCCCATTGAATGTGTGAAACCCATTCTACAAGTGACTCATTCCCCTGGTGGTAAATACAAATATAACAACCATACAATAGTCTTTCCACAAGGCATCACTACTATTGCAAAATATTTACCTCAAATGGTTTCTGAATTGGACATCCTCATTGCGAAAAGGAATAATTCTTCTGAAAAGGCTTATGAATTCATCATTTGTGAATCACATGTACCTGCTTCACTTGAATACAAACTAAATAATGATCACTACTACAAGGATGTCCAACTCAACCCATCAGTAATTTATGCTCTAGCAGATCAACCTACGAGTATTTTCTCTCTTCTTCATAGTGTAAACACTTCATCTCTTGAACCTTATCAATGCACAATTGATTCTACTTACAAGCCTGATATCATGCTCACTGCATTAGATATCGAACATTCCTCTTTCATTTGAATTCTCCCAAATTCATGTACTAAAGTTGAGCACATTTGTGATTTTTGAACTCAACCCATTTAAATTCAAAAGACTAACTTGATTGGCTTGCAATATCACTATCCCTTGTGAATGAAATCAACACCGAGATACTCTTTGCTATGTCATTCCCCACCCTCTTTCCTACATGCATCACCATGATCGCAAAACCAAGAATTAAAAAACTTGATATAGATGAATATGCTTTGCACTTTCTTCACTACCATGATAACTAATTTGGCCAACGTCCAAGATTTTGCTACTAATTATACAACATCCTAATTTTATACTATAGCCAATAAATTGCTATCATTTTTTTGAAGAAATGCATTGAGGACAACCTTCCAAAAACTATTTCAGATCTTCAACAATGTGCTTGTGACTTCCCAGATTCCAAATTTCCAAAATAAATTATGTGCTTCAGTTCAGGCCTTCGAGGAATGTGTTATTTCTAGAAAAAACAATGTTGTGAACTGACTGACATGATCACACAAATAGGAAGCCCAACATTCTTCTTCACACTCAGTGCAGCTGATACCAAGTGGCATGAATTGCACATGATCATGCCTGCTAATTTTTCCTCAAATTCGAACAATCACTACGCATGGATAATTCAAAATATAATTGAAAAAATACATCTAACAACCTAAGATATGCATTTCATATTTAAAATTTTCCTCAAAGATGTCCTACAAAAGTTCGTCCACACAGTTGATTATTGGTGCAGGGATTTTTTATAACCATTCTTCTATCCATTAATTTCTACATTGCATATATGTCTTTCTCAACTTTAAATTTCTTATGGTATTCAAATATGAATGGAAACATAGAGGATATGCACACATACATGGCTTCCTTTAGTTGGAAAATGTACCAGATATGGCCACTCGCGATTGGAAAAAATGCACCACCTCGAGCATTACAATCTTACACTACACTAATCAATAATTCACAATGCATGTCTTCTTGACAAAACATCAATCTTCGCGTCGACCTAGTCTGAGGACTATGAAGAACTTGTCAATTGTGTGTTGATAAATCTAGGGCATAGTAATTAGGTGATTTCTCTTCTAATGATAACTACTTGTGAATTCTTTTTACTTCTTTAGATTAGGATATTGTCTTTACTTATATTATTATAGTGTTCTTCTTCTTCAAACAACTACTAATGCATAAAAAATAAACAGACAAGAGACATAGAATGTAGGCGATTAGCTAGGGCCAAAACCTCTCCAACTTGAGTGGAAAATCGAATCAAATTCTTCTTCTTATAGAGACTACAATTGGCAAATACCAAGACCAAGAACCTTGAACTGTTTAACCTTTCCAAGACCAAGTCACAAGACCTCTTTAGTTTAACCTCTTCTTTCTTGAGTCAACGATGGTCAAAAATATTGTTTCTTTCTCCTTCTCGGATATCCTTCATATATCATCTTCTTGAATTAGACCTGCAACACTCAACCTCATCAGAAACCCTAGCTGCAACATGTGTGCTAGATGTTGACTAACTTTCGCAACTTTTTACTACTTTGCTTGGATGGAAATACTTCCTTCTACACTTTGGCTTGATAAATGTATTGTCTTCTCATTTGATTCCTCTTCTAGACTAACCTTAATAGCCTTGAACCTTCTTTTCAGCAGGCATTACTAGATTGTCACATGTGTGGAGGTGAAAACCAAAAAATAGATCTGAAATAACCTCGGTGATGGTCTTCGTTCCTTCGCTTGACTATAGGATTCTTTCCTTGTAAACTCTACACGTATTTCTCGTCCTTTTGTCCTTGAACAAAATTATTGTTACCAAGTGAAGGTCGAGCTACGTATATGTAGTGATCAATGCATTCAATCTAAGCCATCTTGAACTTGTGCCTAGGCCAACATGTCCTACTAGAAACATATCTAGGCTAACTTGAAGGAGTTGCTTCAGCTTGGTCTTGGAGGGTCTTTTAATGACTCATATACATATTTAACATGCCCAATAAGGGTCATCAAAATTTTACATTGACTCAATGAACTTTATGACTTGATGACTAACCCTAAAGGCTCACAATGGGCGCCTTAACTAAAAGTTAAATTCCTTAACCATGAAAACTGTGATTCAAGCATTACAAAAATAATTTTATTTTTTCTTCTTTACATCAATTACATAAAATCATAATTACACATGTCATTATGAAGAGGGAACCTAGTTACACTTTTCAACACTCCCTCTTAACTAGGTAGGTATTCATAATCCAGACAAGGTACATAGACATTATTAATCCAAATAATTCTCACAAGAAGAGTCGGATTGGTAACCCATCTGTATAGCATCATATCAACCAACATTTTCATATAGCAAGGACTTGACTAACAAATCCATCTCTCCACAAGATCAGAGACTAATGATGTATAAACACCCTCATCATTTCCTCTCTTAGAACATACCCTACCTAGGTTCTCTCAAAGTATTTCCCACTAGGACTATTCTTATCTTGGATTCCTAGTCATCAAACAATATCAGTCCTCTACAACTACTCTTATCTTAGATTCCATAACTCATCCTCAAAGAGTATCGGATGCCAGATGTTTACCTAATCCTCCATTCTTTATTCCCAAGTGAATACAAGAATGATGTTTCTATCACTCCCGCTCAACTTACGAAGGATATACCTATTCCAATGAAGATATGTACTCATTCCTATAGAATGAATGTACCTAAGCTCCCTCATGGCTTAGGAATTTACTTCCAAGTTTCTACCAAGTTCGGAACTTGTTTCAAGGCTCCCTCTTAATTGGGGACCTAAAACATCTCTTTAGTTGGAGATGATGGGATAGCCAACTACTTGAATAACTCCTCCTCATGATGTCATGAACTTGTTTTATTTATTTAGTAGTCTTCATATTTTGGGAATCTTTGTAGGGCACAGACCATCCATCACTTTCATCCATGAGTTAGTCATGTTTCTATTCCTTTCATTGGAATGTGATCCATCAATTCATATATGTCCTTCCTTTATGCCATGTTGTCTTATTCATGCCATGTTTCCTTAAGGATATTTCATCCTACTACACGGAAATCAGTGGTGGTAGATATCCATTTCTCTTCCCTTTGCATCCTTGCATCATCCCATCTATATATTATCTGAAAATAAGGAATGAACATTAAATCAAAATCAACTTTGTGATGGTTATTCATCATGACATCTTCTAGTTTGCATCAACATCCTGCATACACATTGACACATCTCCAAAAGATATATATTTTCAAGGGTCTCTTTCTTGTTTTTACTTCATCAGAGTCTTCATATCTTTCAGGGAGAATTTCCTAATTAAATATTTCAGTCCTTGGATGTAGATTTCCTTTTCCATAGTTCCATATTTCATTATATCTTCCTTTCTTCCTTCACACATTTCCTTCTAGGAACTTGCAGTCATAGTTCTTCATATTTCTTATAAGGACATATTATGTTGACTTCATCTAGACAATGTGTGACCCATGCCTTCTTGCATCCTTTAAAAGAAGTAGATCCTTTCTTTTGATCATGCTCTCAAGATAGATCATTTATCCATGTTACCTGCAGCCATATGACATGACCCTACAATATAGAATACAAGCATACATACATCATTTTCCTTTAGGCTGTCTATACTTCCTTTAGAAACTTCCTTGATTAAAAGAACTTCAATCACTTGATCTACTTCACATCTTATGTCATCATACCATCCTCGTATGTATTCCCACAATATGGAATTATTTATGAAACCCTTACTTCATTTTGATTGGTGAACCTTCCGATGAATATTCCAATAGAGGATCTTGAGTATCCTCATCCAAAAAATGTTCCCTTTTGACTAATGTATGATAAGCTTTGTGACATATGACTTTTTCTTCATTTTCCCATAAGTGCCACTTATTCTTCTACTGAGGTTACCAAGAGTTATATCCTTCCATAGGCGACTACCATAGACTTCTGTTATCTTCCATGCTTTTCTACGAGCTCTTTCTTTCAATGCTTTTATTGTGCCATGATGCATCCTATCATGCTTCTAATGATTCCTATCACGATAGTTATATAAGAGAAAATAGAAACTTGAGAAGAACTAGGAGAG
This sequence comes from Pinus taeda, assembly GCA_000404065.3. NCBI lineage: Eukaryota > Viridiplantae > Streptophyta > Pinopsida > Pinales > Pinaceae > Pinus > Pinus taeda. The sequence goes on from APFE030279161.1 coordinate 31,699, forward strand.
GAAACATTATCTCAATAATAGTAGAGATCTGTTACTTCCTTCTTCTTGAATTTCTTCTTTTCATCTTATTCCTCTTTTTTAGTGATATGGTTTTCTTCCCTACTTCGTTTATTGTTGTTGTTATTGAGCTTAGGGCAATCTCTCTTGAAGTGCCCATATCCTTGACATCCATAACATTGGATCTGATACATATTGATCTTCTTATTTTTCTTAGGTCCAAACTTGTCAAATATCCTTTTTCTTCTTGAAATGATAGCAAACGTTTGATCCTGCTCATTTGATCCCGTATCACTTTTTTCCTTAAACTTGTTTTCTTCACTCTTGCATAGTGACCACAAATTATTAAATAAAATGTCTTTCTCCTCTTCATAGGTCTTTGATACAAGTTTTCCTTTTTCATCAGTTAGAGCATTTATAACAATCGTAATCATTTCTTTATCGGATATCATCTCTCCTAGATCTTGAAGTTCATTCCTTATTAGAGATGTTTTTGTGAGACATGAATATATACCTTCATCCTTTGATGCCTTCAATTTGCATAAGTCAGAACTTAGTGATATGATTTTTCCTTTCATGCTTTCAGAGAATAATTTAGCTAGCCTATCATATATCCCTTCTGATGTATCTAGCTCTACTACATATGGGATGATGGAACCCTTCATGGATTCTATAAGGATCCTTTGAGCCCTTAGATCCTTTTTCATATATTTAGATAGTGCTTTCCTTTCAGATGGTTTGGATACTCTTCCATTGACATGATCAATAACTTCATTTTCCTTGAGGAATAAATATATCCTCCTTTTCCATGTAAGGATGTTTGATGACCCAACCAACATGTTGATCTCCTTGCAAAATGAAGTCATTTTACTAAATTTAATTTATAGGAATAAGGATACTTACTTTTCAAGTGAATATTAACTCTTGAACTTGATATCTTTGTTGATGATGATTGATGACCTCTTGAATGATGTTCTATAAGGATAAGGATTTTATTTTGAGATAAAATCATTTATTTAAGAGAGAAGGTGATTTCCTTGATATATTTGATGATGGCAATGCCCTTGATCAATTCCTTCCTTTCTTTGAGTGGAAATAAGGCCTTTGAGGTCGTTTTTCTTTGATTATGACTTGACTGGGGATCCCAAGATTTATTTTGGTGAAGACTTCTTCTTTGCTCTAGGGTTTTAATACTTCTTTGAACATATTAACTTCAATATCATATTCTAGATTTTCTTTGATGCCTTCCTCAACGTTTGGTCCTTGAATGCTTGAGTGTCCCTTGATGAGATTCCCTTCCTTGATTTTGTCACCTTAGCTCTAATTCCACGTTGAGAAATCTAAGGCGTAGCAATTAAGTGATTTCTCTTCTAATGATAACTGCTTGTGAATGCTTTTTACTTCTTTAGATTAGGATCTTCTCTTTACTTAGATCATTCCAGTGTTCATCTTCATCAAACAACTACTCATGCATAAATAATAAAGAGACGAGAGACATATAATGTAAGAAATCAACTAGGGTCAAAATCTATCCAACTTGAGAGGAAAACCCAAATGAATTCTTCTTGTTATAGCGACTTCAAGTAATGAATACCAAAACCAAGACCATTGACCTATTTAACCTTTCCTAGACCAATTCATAAGACCTCTTTAGTTTAACCTCTTCTTTCTTGAATCAACGATGTTCAGACTGCATGTGACTCCCTCCTTCTCGACCATCCTTCAGATCTCAGCTTCTTGAATCGGACTGGGAACCAGTCCACTTAAGAAACCTTGTCTATAGTACGTGTGATGGATGTTAACTAACTTATGCACCTTCTTACTACTTCCCTTAAATGAAAATACTTCCTTATACACTTTGGTTTGATGAATGTAATGTCTTCTCCTTTGATTCTTCTTCTAGAGTGACCTTACTAGCCTCAACCCTTCTTTGCAACAGATAGTACTAGAATCTCGCACGTGTGGAGGTGACAACCCAAAAAGAAATCTAAAATAACTTTGGTGATGGCCGCCCTTCCTTTGCTTGACTATAGGCTTCTTTCCTTGTAAACTTTGCACTTCTTTCTCGTCCTTTTTTCTTGACAGAAATTCTTGTTACCAAGTGAAGGTGGAGTTGCCTATATATAGTGATTAGTGCATCCAAAATAACTCAACTTAAACTGTTGCCTAGGCCGACATGTTCTACTAGAAACATATTTAGGCTGACTTGAAGGAGGTGCTTTAGCTTGGCCTTGTGGGGGTCTTTTAATGATTCATTATATAACTATGTAACATGCCCAATAAGGGTCTTCAAACTTTGAAATTGACTCAATGAAATTTATGACTTGATGACTAGCCCTAAAGGATCATAATGGGAACTTTAACTATAAATAAATTCCTTGATCATGAAACCCATGATTTAAGCATTACAAAAATAATTTTATTATTTCTACTTTACATCAATTACATAAAATCATAATTGCATATGTCATGATGAAGACCAAACCTAGTTACACTTTTCAACAGTGTGTCCAACCTCACACAAAGTGTCAAGAATCTTCTTTCCTTCACAAAAAAGATAATGTTCTTAACTATTGATTTGTTGTACCATGGGAGTTAAACACCACATATTCAATATTTATTGATGATAAAGGTTGAAAAACCTACATCCCCACTCACAATGATGATATATTGAACATCCACATTGTCGATCTACTTTCTATCTACAGAGAAAATGTTGATTTCCAACCTGTTCTATCATGCCATGTTGTGTTAGGATATATTCAAAGTATGTAGCAAAAGAAGAAACAAGATTAGAAAACTATCATCAAATGTTTTCACATCTCCCATAAAATGTGGCTCCAAAAGCACCTATTGTTACTATTGATCTAGGTGGCTCCAGAGACACATACAGGTCAAGGAGGACTCAGGGAATCTCAAAAATTAAAGTGACCAAAATGCTTTCGAACTAGGAACAAAGCATAGATCTCGTTGTCCTAATCGTGGTGGTGTGAATAGTTTGTTAGTCCAAGTCTGTATGCGAAAGTTAGAAGCAGTCAAAGTTGGGTTGACTTTTTGATGATTGCGTAGGCTTAAGGAGGACATAATTTGGAAATTTTCCGACACAGAATTCCGACCAACCTGGGCTGGATTTTGGGGGAAATTGTGGGGTCATTAAATGCACTCTTACAACTAAAAATGAAATTTCAAAAAAAAAATAATGTTGTTAAAACAAAAAAAAAAATATAAAAAAAAGCTGGTGGGGGCCACCAACCCTGCCACCCCAACATTCATAAAAAACCATTTAATATTGGTGGAGGGGTGGGCCACGACCCCCGGCCCCTCCCACGGAACCAACACCACGACATAGCGGGGTGGGCGGCCATGATCCTGCCACGCTACAACCCAACCTAACCTCTAACTACACCAGTGAATGAAGCTGGTGGGGAGAGAGGTACGGGGGGTGGGCCACCCAAGGCAGGCCCAGCCCAACCCATTATTTAATTTAAAAAAAAAGAATTCGAGGATTCGATGTATAAAAATGGAGGAGGCAGTGTTTGACCGCCTGACCTCCTCCCTATCAAACAGATCTCCAACCAATGCGCCATAACAAATTTATTGAGAAATATGTCACCCAGTTATATTTAAATGCAGTTTTTCAGTGTGTTTAGGAGAGGGAAGTGTGCACGCAGTTCGAGACAAAATTTTGTAGGAGGGGCAAAATTTCACTGTCAGAATTTGAAAAACTCTATATGGATTCAGCACCTCTCGATGCCACGAACGAAATGGAGTTTTCCATTTCTCCATCATATTTCTACTTGTTTTACCCATTTTCAGTATGAGGATGGAATCATGATTGCTATAAAAACAGGGAGCGGAACCATGATCCTTGCAATTTTCCTACGGAGGTAATTTTTCTACATGTCAGAATATAGTCAAGTTTACAGTCATTTTTCATGGTTTTCCATAGGGATTGCAATGGTGAAGTCAAATTTTCTTTTGGAGTTGTAGTTTTCCTGTCCACCTATGGAGCAGAATCTTTGAGGAATCTAAAGGGAATCTAAAAGATTCCTTGAGCCCCAGATTCTCAACTTCTCAGAATTCAAAAATTAGGTACTCCATTTTGCACTATTCAATGTCACAAATCTGATGGTGCATTTATATTTCTCACTCTCTCATTCTATTCTTCAGCCACTTTTCTAAGTGGAATGTAGGTGTTAATATCCATGTGCGAGTAGTCATGCGATTGATGCTGTGAGATCGATGGTCCGAAAAACTTCAGCAGTTTGACATCCACTTCCTTAGATTTCCCTTGGTTGTGGGGTATATGTTGTGTTCATGTACTTCTTCTTTATGCATTGTGCTACACAAATCCTTGTTGATGCTTGGTATGGGATCTTGTTTATTACTCGTTTTATGATTCCTGCTTGATGTGACGTGGAATCACCTATGTGATGTACTTTTTGTCATGACTCATCATGTTGTGTTTTTAGATCCCTTTGTTGTACGTTGGTGGGATACTCATGTGTCTCCATGCATCTTTGTTTTGACATTCCTTTTATGCCTTGCTTGCAGGATGTTCATCATGCATGAGTTTTTTTGTGTCATACTGATAGGAGTATTTTGACTAAGAGTTCCTGTAGCGGAACATCTCTTAGAGCCACTCCTGCATGAGGGCATTTTCCTTGTATGATTGTGACATCATCACTTATGTACATCATCACTATTGACAACACTTAATGCAACGACCTACATCATCTTGACACCGGGGCTTGGAGATGTTGTCCCTCCTGGACGAACTCTGTTATCAACATCTTATGTTTTCATGTGTTGATGATTGTCATGTTCCTCTTCTTCACAACATGCACATGTATTCATTTATGTTCTTTTAAAATGCAATTTAAGACATCATGAAAGTCAAAGGTCTTGGAAGGGTCCTTCAACATACCTGGACCCGAATCAACTATCGTCTAGAAACTCCTTATATAAACCATTGCAGACATAGACATTGGGGCACAAGAAATATGTTATATGTTACAAAAACTACCCCTCTCACTCTGTAGCCGCACATTTGTTTCTTTTAATGTAAAAAAAATTGTTTTTAGATGCGTTTTTCATGATTCTGAAAACCCCCTTTCAACACCAACTTTCATTCTTACATGCATGAATAGACATATTTCATTGGAATTATTGCCCCTCCGTGAAACTACATGCTCTTGGTCATTTTCTGCTCACCGAAAGCAAAACCAATGGAAACGCATATTCCCTCCAATGATTGTACATGTATTGCCACAATAGACATCCATCCATTCCCCTAATGATCCTTGTTATGCCAATTTTTGTTGGAGTGAACTATAGTTAGTTCCCTTTTTTCACACTCCCCAGTGACATTAGTTCCACTGATGAGAAAATAATTTCACACTAGGAAGAAAAAAAGGCCATTTACACCATGACATGTTCATTGAGAAATTGAAAACCCACAAGTTCCACAACCTGAAGATCAATATACTCATGTGGCTGCCCCACCCGACCTCCATCCCAACCCCATGCAGATGGATGAATGGAAAGTTCTCTCTCATCTCCACCCAAGCTACAAAATTGAAATTGATGACCTTTAAATGATTGGCCATCATGAATTTGATGCTAACCATGATTAGTCGTATACTTCTATCGCAATCCACTTGTAAGAAACTACCATATATTTCATTGAATTCAACCGCTCAACTATTCAAAACCAACATCACCATTTTTCAATCTCCCCCCTCCCCCTAACCCACCCACCCACCCACCCACCCACCACCCCAATACCACATCTTCTCTCCCACCCACAAAACAACTTTTAACATTGTTCTTTCTCACCTCAAAAACCCTTCACCAATCCCCCCACTCAGAATGATCATCGAAGGAACAATTGGGATAGGAAAATCTCATTTAATTGAATATGCAACATTCATTTATGGAAAACTCCCAAAAAACACAAACCCCTTTGTTCTTTCTCACCTCAAAAACCCTTCACCAATCCCCACACTCAAAATGATCATCCAAGGAACAATTGAGACAAGAAAATCTCATTTAATTGAATATGCAACGTTCATTTATGGAAAACTCCCAAACAACACAAACCCCTTGTTGCTACCTGCACCCACTTGGTGTTGCATATTTCATCATAAAATGCCCTTACAATCCATTATGCCCTTTGCATCTCTATCCAATCAATGCATCTTCTTGATGGGCAATAGCTTCTACACTTCCAAGAGCAACTTCACCACCTGAAGTACATCCTCATTGATGAGATGTGCTTCATTAGTCCAAAAATGATTTCTCACATTTATAATCCGGAGATTTAGGCCAGCTACCACCTGTGAAATACATTCCTTTGTATGTTGGCACATCACATGGCACTGCACATTGGCACAACTTGAACACATTGATAACACTTTCAACTTTTTTTTGCCAACAAGGTGCTAATGCTTCATAGTTTGCTTGTCATTAGCTCCTCAAAAACCTCGAAAATGGAACACCTACTCTTGAATATTGGAACCTCCTAATGTCGACAAAAAATTCCTCTGTCACACATGACGAGAAACAAACATTCGAGGACTCCATGTACGTATATGCAACAAACAATTCAGTTATTTTGCATAATAAATAAATGCTAAAAAAATTGAAAATGCGAATAGCGGTTTTATCTGCAGAGCAATAAAGACAACAAACATCTCATACAACAAAAAATGAAGAGTTGGATGCAAAGGTACTCTTATGCAATGAACAGAAATTATACTCACCAGCAAATAAAACAATTTGTTGTTTTTCATTCCACAATGCATTCTAATTTCTACTAGATAGATTAAAATGGGTATGCATTTTCTAAATCAGTTTTCTAATTTGTTATTTCTTATGGGTTTACAACTTTGCATGATCAAATTTTCATTTATATGAAAATTCAAATTGCTCCTTGCTAGATTCGAAATACCTAGGTTCATATTCATCAATATGTGATATGATAAGTCATGTGTAATTAATTTTGAAATTGAAAATTGTGCTCTATTCATGAAATTCACAACTTGTTAAATTTAAACAAAAATTAACTTGTTGATCTATATTGATGTAATATAGATTGGATACTTATCACTTTTTGTTGGCAAGACCTAACAATATTATTTAATTATCTGTCTTTACATTGTTCTTTTAGTAAATATGATATACTTTACCTCTAGCTTCTAAATGTTGTGCACCTTCATCCTAGTCACGCTCTTATATGTATTGTTGCAGTGACTTCATATTCATAGTTTGAATCTCTGATATATTTAATGGCCATTTAATCTTGCAAAGGCATATAAAAATATATTATTCAACAAATATATTGAATTCAAAATTTGTGATTGTGATCCAAAGCATAATGGAATGAAACTTTTTAGCCCTTGAACTTGTTCTTGTAATCAACCGCAAACTTGCAAGGGACTTTAGGTGTAGCAGTTAGATAACACTTAGATAGACCAAAACATCAAGGACTTGTAAATATGTTGCAAAAGAGTTCAAAGTTGTCGTGACTAATTGCAAATCTGCAGTAAAAGAACAATTAGAAAATGTGGTTTAAAGATTTGTGACAACTAGAAACGCTTCCCAAGGCTGCACAATGCCTTGATAAACTGGGCAATGGAGGAAAGAGAAAGAAATATGCAATAGACTCATGTGATGATAAATATCACAATGAAAAGTAACTAGTTCAAACAATATCACAACAACGCACACTTTAGAAAAAACAATGAACTTGATAACCAAAAAGAAAATCCCAACAATAACAAAATTGTGATATAAGCTCTCTGCATTATCACAATATTATTTCTATATCATTTATAGAACAAAATAGCACCGAAGTAAATAAACATAACTCAATGGAATTTGATGTCCAAAACTATCATTAAATTGCAAATCCTCTATATAACCTGCAGGAAAAAATTTATGGATGGAAAATTATCTTAAGGTTTAGAAGCCTTGACGAATCTCACTAGTCCTTACTATTCCAATTTATAATGATTTTATATATAGTCTCTTTAAAATTTTCACGATTTGAAGGTAAAAAAAATAATACTATAAAATTTGGGTGAATCAATTTTGGAAAAAAAGGGAAAATTAGTGGATTTTTTCTTTTATTATCATGTGAAAAAAGCATGGGAAATTAGCCCACTTGAAAATATTAGCTCCTAAAATTTTCCATGATAACATATATGCAACTCCATAACCATGTTGAATGTCAATATCAACATGCATAACATAGTGATATCTAGATGTCTCAGGCTTCATCACAAGATAAAGAATTGGAACAGAGTTAATTGCAATGTCACAAAATTTATGACTTCACAACAACTCCAACATTTCTCATATTTTGCATGCATGTTTATTAAACAACCTCCAAAAAAACCATCTCAAAAGATCACATCAAAACAAACCTGGGATCTGATGCATGACTTCACCTTCCAAAATTGACCTTGCTACCTTCCAAGACCAACTAACCTCACCCATAACAAACACAAAACAATGAACATACCTCCAAATCAAACCCTAAAATAATGCATAATAACCCCAAATTCAAAATACAAAACATATGACATACATGTCTAAGACTATATTTCTCATAAAACTTTTCCAGTTTAACAAAGCTATTGACATTTCTTTATGCCTTTTTGAGACCATTGTTAATTTTAATTTATAAAAAAATCACTGAAATCACTATACTCTGTCAAATATTATACTTCCTATATGCTCTATCAAGCTTCAAAAATATAAATTTCCCAAAAATATTAAATTTCCATAAATCATATCAATCAAACAAAGCCTATCGAAAAGGATAGCATTTCCATAAATGACGTCTTTTATTTTCTGTGCTCCCCCCTCGTAAACTATCTCCATTTCTTTATTTCCTAAGGATGTTTGGAGATATGTGCCCACGGCACCGATCAGCCCGGCGTAGCCATCGCTCCTGACACACTGTCAGATCCAAGTTATTCCATCTCCTTCCCCGGTGATGGGACTATTTATTTTCGATGTTCGTGTTAGATGTATGTTTTTTTGTCATTTACCATTAAGATATTCAACCTTTCTAACGTACCAGTGGACATTAATATATGAATTTTGCAGTAGTGGGCATGTTTCTTCGTTCAAGCAATTGCAATTTCCCACTTATAACAAGAGGCACTCACACTCTATTTACTCTATTGGATGCCTCCTGACAAAAAAAGCTCACCGTCTGTGAAAAGCCAGCGCAACTACATGTTATTTTCTGTCATCATATGATATCCCGAAGTAGGAAGTTATGTCATCGTTAAATTTCTCATATTAGTATGCCAAAGAGAAAGAAGCTATTCACGTGAGAAATTTCGCAGTGATGTAGAAATGCTCCCAATCATATTTATAAACAACCACAAATGCCTACAGCTTTAACACCGGCCAACTTCACAATAGTGATTTATTCTCGGGAACATCCGAATTAATGGCAGTGTCTGTGTGAATTCTTTTATTCATATTGTTATTTAAAATTTATTTTTAGATCATTAAGGTTAAAAAATTTAAAATGTATTCCGAGTTTTAGATTGGAAGTTTATGTGATTCATGATTTAAGTAAAGATTTTATGGAGAAATCACATAGAAATTTTAGGGTTTACTGGTTTAGAACTTCTATCTAGGTTCATCATCTACACAAAGGTTAAAAAGCAAGATCAACAAATCACCTATTTATATGAAAGATGCAACAGTAAATTTTTGGCTGTGAAAAAAGATAAATAATATAAAATAAAATGAAACCTCAAGGAATCCAAATAAATAATTAAAATAAACAATTTATTAATTAAACAATTAAACAATTATTTAATATTGCAATGTGACTTTGAAAATATTAATAGACCTTTAATATATATATAATAATAAGATTCAACGATATATATTAAAAGCAAAAAATATTTAAAATATTAATAATAATAAAAAAATCTAAATAAGAATAAACAAAAATCAAATTAGAATAGCAAACATATAAAAATAAAGAGATAATAGAAAAATAAATTAACAAACCAGGACGGAAGAAGGAAACAAAGGAGGGGAGAAAATGCAGGGGCTTAGGAAAAAAGGGAAGGGTTAGCGTGAACTATTGATCTTCATTTATCGTCCCTATTAAGAGTACTAATTCTCTTCTCAATTTTGATGGCTTCTCTTAATTTACGGTGATGGATAGGGAGGACCTTAGAATCCTCTAAACAAATATGGTGTTCGGTCAATTCAGCGTGTTTTGCTAAGTAGAGGAGCGAGTCCTACAGTGTTTAATGTTAGTTATGTGCTCTTGAATTCTATCATAAATGGAATGACGAGTCTCTCCAATGTAAGGGGTTCTGCAAGAACATGGAATCAAATAAACATCTTTCATGTTTTTGGGATCAACATGGTCTTTGACGGATATTAAAGAGCCATGGATGCTTTTTAATGGTCTAAAAGTGACCTTTTACTTCCTCATGATCCTAGCAATCTTGTCAGTAATTCCTTTGGATAAAGGGAAACTAGACACTAGAGGCTCCCTCAGGGAAATTTCTACATGAAAAATAAATAATACTACAACCCAATTAATTATCCAATTCAGCTAAAATAACTTTAGTTTCCTCTATTTAAATGGTAAAAGTAATATCAATTGAGAGAACAGGGATAATCGTGTAATAATATAGCAAGTTTGTACTCAAAGGGATATTTGTCTAGTAATATAGCAAATTTGAGTAGTCCAGCTGCATAGCTTCTAATCTCTCCAAATTGATTGATCATTAAGCTACTATCAATTTTAATTGTAAACCAACATATAATTAGAAAAAGTTAATTGTGTATTTTATAAAAAGAGTGTGTGGTTGTCTAACTAATAAAGGTTTAGCTTCTTTTCAGTCAATTTTGATTATTCAATTTTTTTTTAATTGAATGGGTGCTTTGTATAATAAAGCCTAAGTTGTAAGTCCAGAACCGTTTACATCATGAAAGACAAAAATTTCCTTAATGCTATTATCTACTTCTATGTTCAGTATAGTAGTATGAAATAAGCTTTTACATTGATATTTCCCATAGGACGTGACAAAATTGACCCAAAATCAAAATATATTTGTTGTACGTAAAAAAATTATTAACCGGGATTTGAAGGGTCACCTTCCTCGCAGGAGCGATTTTTCCCCTTCCTCGTTCCTACGCCATCGTCTCCAACAACAAGATTTTGCGGCTACGGATTGAGAATGGGGTCAGGAAATCCAACAATTATTTCATAGGCCTATGTGAACAAATTAGCATTGACCAGCTCAGAATTACTAGTCAGGAGGTCAGACTCCAGCTTGATTATTTTTTGTCTAGCTTTTCCTAACAGTTTTAAATTTTGCATCATTGTGTTCTGCATTGGCTGTTCGATCCTTCTCCAATAGCTATATTCCTTGTGAAAATCCAGTGTCCTCTTCCAATGATCCACGTCGATCTCCAAACTCCACCCAACTAAAGATGCCATCATCAGACCATGCAACATGATGCAACTGCTAGGAAGACACTCAGAAGGAAGGCAAACATATGCCTCTTTGTGAAGTCAACATCAGATTATATAAGGCATTGTCTTCCCTTCTCCCACGACTGCACTCCACCATGACCATTAATGTCTGAAACTTGTCGATCCTCATGCCCATTAAGTAATTGTCATGCTCAATAGATCTCTTAAACCATTCCTGCAGTCAATTTGCACTGGAACGAGGTGGAATTTTCCTTTATCTCTTCATCATTAAAACTGCCAGGTGATATGTCATTCTCCTAGGGATGATAATTGCACAACTATCTACGGTATTGTCCTCCGAGCATTTAAATCCCATCAGAAATTGCATCAAGAGCCTCGTAACTCCAATCGATGGCCAAGTGGGTACATAACACGATCCTCAACCCACATGTTCTCCATTTTGGAAGTTATTATTTTGGTTTTTATGAACTTGTCAATGCCATCATTGATGTCCTTGGTCTCTAGATATGGCATGATTCGACTAAGGAATAGGGAGAAATCCCATGTCATGTCCATTAAATTCATTTTTTCTTTCCCTAATTCTGAACCTCTGAACCTCTATTCACCATTTCATCGATGTCATAATTAAAGTGGAAAAGAACGTGGAATAGGGACAATTTTTCGAATTTTTTGATTTGAAGATTGATCCTCTTCATCAACATGGGGCTAAGTGATCATGAGCGAGATTGGATTTTGAAACAATTAGCAGAGAATTCCACATGATAGTAAATTGTCTGATTCCTTGACTCTGAGCTAGGACTAAGCCTTTCCAAAGTGCTAAATGTTATGCCTTATTGCTGGTTGTTGTACCTAATCGCACTCAAAATATGATTTCGACTTGTTTGTGAGGGAAAAATATTAAGCAGTTGTAAAAGCTTTCCGGTGGGTTTTTCTTGTCAAAATCCCTCAACATTTTATTAGAATCTCAAGTTTGATAGCTAGTTTCTGCACAATGAAAGCCTCCCAGGAATATTTCAGGGTGCTGAATCCAAATATGCAGTTAAAAAACCATTTTAACTGCAACAAATCAAGATTTAAACTCAATTTCTTCCGCAGGATTCCGTCACCGGAATCTCCAAAAAGTCGCATTATAGACAACTCCAAATATTAATTCTCCTGTTCATGTCGCCCCTTGGTCATTCAAGTTTATTAAAAAACAAATTAAAATAATATATTTTAGAAGGGTGATTTGGGAAATTTTAATGTTTTTTTAAGTTTTCAAAAAGCTGAATTCATTTATGCATTTAAAAAAGAACTTGAATAATCTTTTCTAAAATTATATAAACAAATTCCAATAAAAGAGATGAAAACTTCTTATTAATTAAACCTGGCCCAAAAAAAACAAAAAGACACCCAAAACCTAACATAAGATAGCCATAGATGCTTCGCCAATTGACTTTCTTGGAGTATTGAGCTGAGAGCCTCATTATAAAACCAAGTATGATGGATATGTGAGTTTATCCATGCTCAAACATGTGTCACTCTTAAAATTAAAATTAAAAACAAAAATGAATATCTATGCTTAAGTTTCCAATATGCAATAATATAATTTCATATCAACTTTAAAAAGAGGTAAATTATTTAGAAGTAAAAAAATATTAATAATATAATTTCATATTAACTTTTAAATGAGGTAAAATATTTAGAAGTAAAAAAAATATTTGAATAAAATCTTTAATCTTATACTTTTCAAAAATATTTCAACACTAAATTTAAATAAACTATTTAAAGATCTTTAGTAACCAATATTAAATATACTCAAAATACATCAATAACATAAAACCTATTTTAATGTGTTCAAAAATACTATTATAGTGTTCAAAAATACTATATAAAAAATAAAAAATTACACATATTATTTATATATATATATATATATATATAAAATGATAAAGAAATATATTTTTTTTCAAATCCTATAATATGATAAATCTATACTATTAATATGGGTTAGTGCGCCGTTACTGAAAAGATCGTGAGTTCTGTTTAAAAAATAGTGATGAAAACTTTATTTTGGGTGCAATTTGATGAAATTCAAAATAAAAACTTCAAAAAAATATATGTCACAGTTGTTAGGATTTTCCATAGCTTTACGTGGCTTGAAAGCGCTTCAAAATACCTATTACACGGAGAAACTATGTCTGCGGATACCTAATTTATAACATGGAGAAACGATAGCACATGTTCTATCCAGGCTTATCAGCCGGGCCTTCATAGAGCGCAGGGAGTTGCCAATTTTACAGACATTTGGACGATCTTCTTCATGAACAATCCTCTGAGCTTGAGGAAGGTTTCGTAATTCCTGGGCCACATCGTTTTCGAGGACACACTGCAACATTACCTGCCCGCTGGTATGATTGTACACGGGAATCACAAACTTTTTCCGGTTTCCTGTATTCAATAAAATACAACATAACGTTATAGGTAGCTATTTCAATCTAGCAAAATTTCTGGGTTCAGTACAATCTGCAACAATCCCCTCTTGGGTTTCCTCCCGCTGACTGTCATTCCGCAAATTAGATTGAATTTTTGTATTTCTTTCTTTTTAATTTTCGATAGAATACATCCCTACGGTATTGATATTGTTCTCTTTTTCTTGAGACATTTTTCTTTTCATCCTTTTTATTTTCCATCACAATGATATGCAGAAATTCTTATTCCTACACTCAAGAAGGGCTTTTCTGTCTTTTAATTGTTTCTTAATCAGCTCAAACCAATCAATCCTAAGGTGGTTTTCGATGTTAATGGTCAGCTCAGACCAATCAATCTCAAGGTGGTTTTCGATGTTAATTTGGTTTTCTGGAGACTCATTTCCTCTGCTCGGCCTCTTAATCAACTCAAACCAATCGAGAAATGGTTTTCGGGCATCTTTATCTCGATTGCCTCCGCGAATATTGGGCAATCGGCTTGACACCAGCCAGTGTCCCGTCCGATTGCCGAATATTCGGGAAATCGGCAATCGAGATAAGCTCAGGGGTGGTTTTGGATGTTAATTTGGTTTTCTGGAGACTCATTTCCTTTGCTCGGTTTCTTAATAAACTCAAATCAATCAATCCCGAGGTGGTTTTCGATGTTAATTTGGTTTTCTGGAGACTCATTTCCTCTGCTCTTGGGCTTTTGTTGAACAATCTACATCCCCAACTAATATTCCTTTATGGTAGGTCGAGAATGAATGAGGGTTTCCAAGTTACAGTGGAAAAATTCTGTTAATTTCAACACAAACAGATAAACAAAAATACCACCAAAGTAAGATCGTAGAAATTGTATGGGAATTTTTTTACATAAACATGGGGTGACTATATATTAATCTAGATGTATCTTAATCCATGATCTAGGATCTATATTAAGAAAAATCAAATCTCTTTAAATATAAGCTTTTTTAATATAAAATTTAAAGAAAAATTTGCACCTCTAAAAATTTATTCTTTTAAACATATTATTATCATTATATCTAAAATAACAATATGACATGAAAATAAAAATAAAAGTTCTACTATTTTACATGTAAAATCTCTTTCTATATATCTCAAAATTATATACATCATTTTCTTTAACATCTAATACTGAATTAACTTAAATAATGTTTAACACTGAAATAAACTTAAATGATATTTTAAATAAACATCTTAAATGATATTTTAAATAAACATGTTGATTAAAAAATTAAAAGAATTAATATATTAAAACTTTATATCACTTTGAATATAAACTTTAATATTATTCTACATATTAAATCTGATATCACTTTACATTATATTATATTTAAATTTTACGTTATATTATATTTAAAAATTTAATATTATTTTCGTAACAACATATTATAAAATCAATAAACACCCTTTACAAGTCTTAATTAAACATTAAAAAAACACATTATTACCAAATAAATCAAACACTATACTTGCAATAAAAGGTATAAAAACTCTATTAATGAAATTCCATTATTTGACTCTGTAATTTCATGTTATCGTATGTCCAAATCCCGTAAATAGTAGGCATGCCTTCCATTGTTTGTCTATGCAATTTCATTTTATCGTACGTTTAATTTCCCTTAAATAATGGAGATATATTAGAAAAATAAAGTTTTGAAAGTCATTTATGAAAAAATAATGAACCTGAAAATATTATTAGCTATTTTATGAGGAGAGAAATATTATACCATGTGGGTGTATATTTGAGGATGTATAATTCTTAAATAAGGGTGAGATATCAGAAAAATAAAGTTTTGCAAGTCATTTATGAAAAAATAATGAATGTGAAAAGAAGCGGTTTTATTATTGGATAAATACTATAACACGTGAGTTCATATTGGGGGATATATATTGAAGAAAACATGACACAATATATTGAACATATGACAGTGGTAAAGGGTTTTAATATTGACAGGTATAAAAATGGAGCTCAAAGCTAATGAAAAAATGGTATAAAAAATGCTAATGAAAAAATTGAAACCAGTAGTTTTTGAAATTGCCAAGGTCTATTGGTTCGTATTGGTAGGAGGTTAAATATTGTGATTTTTAGAAGTATTTTCCAATATGTAATCAAATTAAGGGTATTGTTTAGTATGTTATAAAGACAAGTGCTATGTTAGTGGTTCATTGAATGAAACACCATGTGTAAAAACATATATATTTAGTGCTACTTCTTTCTTTCTCTCTCATGAAATAGAAATGTGACTGTTAATTCATGTCATAAGATTTTCTCTTATTCCTATTATGAAATTACCATATCAAAACAACAAATGTGATGTTGGGTTACACTTTTTCCCATTTTTTGAAAAAAAATAAATATCATTTTTAGAAGTTCTTCAATATTCAGCTAACCAAAACAAATTTCTATTTAGAATTTCATTTTACAAGAAAAAGAAAACTTGTTAGAAATTTTATTAGCTTTCTATTACCTATGTTTTGGAATTTTTTATTCACATTTGGTATGTCAAATTAACAATTGTTTGAATTTGTGTTCCTTAAAAAGTCAAGAGATTTTTGAACAAGTCATGCTTTTTAGCACTCGTGTATTCTTTGTTAACTTCGTGTTTTTTAAAAAAAAAATGTGTTGCAACAATCTAGAGAGACTCTAGTTCGATATCATTATATTTACAAAACGAATTGATGCACATCATAACTACTAGAATTTTTTGAATTGAACCAATATGAAAAACTGTAGATTTTGAAGGTGTTTAGTTGAACATCAAGTTTCTCAACATATCATTTATAAAATAAATATCTAAAAACTACCTAATATAAAAGACAGACCAATGTAATGAACCACAAATTTTTTCTATTTTTTTATAGTGGATTTTGGAAGATATATATTTCTTATTTCACTGAATCATAATGACCTTCAACAATTTTTTGTACACATTTTTTTCGAAAATTAATTAAAATTATCAAAATTCAATGAAATTCCATAAAATTTATACTTTCTAAAAGTAGATTCATTTTTGAAATTGTTGGTATTGGTTCTGATAGTAAATTTACCAAATTTGATGGAGTTTAAGCATTCTGACACTGGAAAACGGTTGACTAGAGTCTAGTTGTTGCAAAGTTGTAGGTTAAAATAGCTCAACTAAACTAAAACCATATTTGATCGAAGTTTTCTTTGTCATCGACGCTCATTAAAATAAACAGAAAAATAATTTGGTTGAATTAAATTAAAAGTTCGATTGAATTATTTTTAAAAGTTCGGTAAAAAATGTGTCAATATTTTTCGTCGGTCACAAAAATGAAATGATGTGACTCTCTGAAAAAAATGTTTCACCCAAACAATATAAATAAATGGAGTTGAAACATTATTTTCGCACTCTTTCCTCATTTGTAGTGAACTTTTAAGCTAAATCTTCTGTGTTGAATTTTTAAAAGAAATTTTTTTTACTTAATTTTAAAAGTAAGTCTTTTAGGCTGAATTTTTAAAGTGATATTTTCAGCGTAATTTTTAAAGTAGGACTTTTGGGCTGAATTTTGAAAGTCTGATTTTTTACCTTAATTTTTAAAGTAAGTCTTTTGGGCTAAATTTTTAAAGTGATATTTTTAACTTTATTCTTAAAGTAAGTCTTTTGGGCTAAATTTTTAAAGTGATATTTTTAGCTTTATTTTTAAAGTAAGTCTTTTGGGCTGAAATTTT
>APFE030279161.1:49484-78645 GCA_000404065.3 Pinus taeda
TTACAAGATTTTGAAATTGACATTTTTGAGTTGGATTTTAAAAATCTATATAGGTTAAATTATAATGGGAAATCAAATAAATTGCAAAAGACATTGAGGCTCATAGAGAATATGGAAGAAGAACACACAAATATTGAAAGCGAAAATCAATCTCAACTAGAACTTAAAGCAGATATGTAAATATAAATATTATAAATGATATTTAAAATTTAACTAGTGTATTGTGAAATTTAATTTTTATATGATGAACTAATTAAAAAAATATTTTGCAATGTAAACAGAGAGAGATATCCCTCATAGCATTGATGAAGAGATTGAAAATGTTGAGAGACAAAGTGAAAAAGACAATGAACCAATGATTGATGACATTGTTAAAGATATTGAAAGAGATTCAAGTGAAGAAGTTGAATCACCATCAAATATGTGTGTGTGTGTGTATGTGTCATGTGTATTATTAAAAGTATACATATATATTGATTTCAATTTCATTCAAAATCTATTTTTTAATTCAATTATTTAATGAATATTTAAACCCATTTACATTTAATTTTTATATGTAAATTAAATCAATATCTATAATGAAATGTTAAAAATGTTGACACCGACATATATGGAGATAAAAAAGCTAATCATGTTATATGATATCGTATTAAGATCATTATTGAGAAGTTCTTCAAAGATGAAAGTGTGTCATTTCAAACTGAAATTTCCAGAGGTCTCTTAACATCAAAAAAATTAAAAGATGCTACAACTCTATTGGGTATTTGAAAATCAACGAAAGATAAAAAGGTGAAGGAAATTGTCATTCAAAATATGGATAATCTCTAAAAGTAATTGGAATATCTAAAAAGAAAAATTATGTAGCTGCACGTAGAAAAATATAAATGGTGGTGGTTTGAATCATCAAGTGCTAAAGAAAACTGTTTGGTAGAATCTATGGAAAAAATATTAGGGACGTCACGGAAAACACTACACAAACATAGGAAATTTCGATTACAAATAGATGTAAATGATGAGTTGGCTTTTTGGGTAGTTATTTGTAGCCAATCATAGATAATTAAACTTGGATAAGATTTAAAAAAAATAATATATGAATGTTGGATAAAAATATTCACGTGTTTCACCAAAACCAAGTGATGTGATGGGGCAAAGAATAGTATGAAGAACATGAAAAACATATCTTGGACAACACTCGTATATAATTGTTCAATAAGTTCATATAAGAGAATTGTAGAATTAAAGCCTTAATCAATTCTTTTGTTCAATAAAAACCATGGTCTGTTAAACCTATTACTATATGCAACACTTGTCATTGTCATTATATTATGACACATTCCTTAATTTTGGTAAAACATTCTAGAAAAATTCACCTCCTCCATCCACTATCTATGGTTTCATATCCGAACTTCTATGTGCAAGAGCAAGTCATGAATTATTTTACCAAAAGAAATGTGTTGGTGGTAAAAAAACGTGATCATTGTGGACATTTGACTTTATTTAACGAAAAATATTCTATTGATATAAATGATCAATCATTGTCTAACCTTAAAGTGAAATGGAAGAGATATGAATATATCCATACATCAATTAGTTCAAACAACATTTATAAGTGATAAAAGGAATGATTTACGAGAAGAAAAAATTCTTGCAATGAGTTTTTGTAGAAATTTGAGACAAAAATTTATAAGTACACCAAGAATTTGCATAGAGCTCAATGGAATGAGCTGTAGTTCAAAAAATTCCATGAAAATTTTCCATTAGGGACCATTTTGTCAATAGTTTATTTTACAGAGAATTCCACATTTTTTGCACAAAATGAATTAAATAGTGAATATTATAATTCTGACCAAGTCTATATGCTTCTCCAAATTATATATAGACATACTAAACAAAATGTTCATGATATAGAAATCAATAGTGATAATCGACATGTTATTAAAGAATATCACTTTTATATCAATGATAATTGTACACATGATACACGTTTTGTACAACATTGTTTTGATAATATTTATGACTCATTTAAAGGTCATGGAATAAAATTCAATGAACATTGGATATGGTCAGATGGATGCGTAGGTCAATTCAAATCTTCACGGTCATTCTTTTGGTTGTGTCATCTTCATAAGGAAACCCACATTAAACATTGTTGGAATTTCTTTGAGACTCATCATGGAAAAGGAGAACATGATGGTGCAGCAGCATGCATAAAACCAACACCTCGAAAAATATCAAATGGACCACTCTGCAAATAGAATTGTATGAGCCAGACAAGTTGATCAATGGTACAATGTTTCACTAAGCCATCAAACTAACGCATTAAGGGAGGTATAGAGGTATGTACATATATACAAATGAACATATATATAGTTTTAATATATGATATTTTTTATTAATTTCTAATTTTAAACATTTATAAATTATATAGTTTAAATAGTATGAGGATGAATATCTTTGATATATAAATTGTATTTTAAATAACATATTTAAATTCTTGTTTGAATTTACTACAGTTTTTTTGGCATATTGGAGTCTAAGTTGTAGATACATATGAAGTTGAAACGGTAAAAGGGACTTGAAAATTGCATTCAATTAAAACAAAGGATTACTTAAATGCGTTTTCATTTAATAAAATAAAATATTCTTGTTTTTGTCCTGTTTGCATAGAGGACACACAATCTGATGATGTTTGTGAAAACAATATGTATGTAAAACTTTGGCAACATACATAACTAAAGACAAAGGGGAAAATATCAGTTACAAGCTTCAAAAAGATGGAATCAGAGGAGAATATAGTATCATCTAAAGGTGATCAAGTTTTTGATCTTGTTAGAGAAGGTAACATTTCAATTAATTTCAAAACACACACACACACACACAAATATATATATGTGTGTGTGTGTGTGCGTGTTTTATGTTATTAAAGTCAATGTGTATAAGTATCCGGTATCTAGATAATAGTTAAAATATAGAGATCTAGAAATAGATAATAAAATGAAGTCAATATTGATAAAGTTAAGTTCGTGTTAATTATGATCTAAATTTACACTTGTTTTATTGTGCAGAAGATGTTTTTGTTGTTGTTTCACCCATTAACAACATAGAAAATGTCAAGTATTATTTGATGTGATGCACTGAACGAAAGATAATGTTATTGGAAGATTACGATGATAATGATTTTATATATGAAAGAGGGTCTATTATATAGAAAGGTTGTTTTTGCCAAGAAACTCACCAAACTGAAAGTAATGTTTACTTTCAAGACTATTAACCCGTTGTCATAAGTTATCAATATAGTCACTTGGTGTATGCGGCGCGCATAAAGTTGATAGAAGTTCAATAAAAAAAAAATTGAAAGTTAGAAAATGGAGAATGTCAAAAGTTGGCCATGAACAGATTGAACATGGCATTCCATTAGAATATTTTTAATTGAATTACCCAACAATTTATTCTACTTGGATTCATGTTGAGAACTAGAGTTCAAGTACATTGCTAACATTTCCTTTTGTGCATTGTTAAGTTGTACATTATTAAGAATTTGATGATTTGAAAGTGATACTCATTGGGTCTTGTATTGAGTTGCAAAGTTATATGTATACTGCCTGTTATGCAGACTTGTATTGAGGACTTACTGCTCTATTAGTTTGTGATGCATACTACGTTGTTACTACTTTGTTAATTTGTGATTGTGGTTGGTTGAGATGAGCGTTGTTACTACTCCATTAATTTGTGATTGTGGTTAGCTGAGCCATTTCCTAAGAATCATTTACTAACATTATAAGAATGATTGAATGCAAAATGTACCAACTAAATGCCAATTTACTTTCATTTCTACACATTCATGAACTTAAATTATATATAAAACCCTTAAAAGCCTCAAACCATGCATGAATCATGAAAAACATGGGACATGTTTTATAATGCAACTTTATCTAACTTATGTTTGTGCACTCAAACAACTTTATATTAATAGTTAACTATTAACCGACATCCATAGTAGCATTTCTATACATGAATGAAAAATGTACATACCATATTTTATAATGCAATTTTAAGTTATCGTATTTTAGACATCTGTTATAGCACCATTTACCACTCTTGGTATATGTGATGCTTTGTTTATGGCCTAGGGCAACCCCTCCTTCCAGACTTGGTCGAAATATATATAAAACAATGTTTTATTCCCTGTACGCTACTTTGCCCTGAGATAAAAGCATGTACATGCGGGTCAGTCAATACCCAACCCGTGTATATGCATTAAAACACTTAAAAAATTAAATTTCCTTAATTATGGGTAGAGTTCGTGGGTTTTATCTATTGATTACCTCCTATTTCCCGTGGTCCAACTATTTCCCAATGGTTTCCCAACTAAAAAAATAATTGGGGGAGGTATAAATAGACCTCCATGGGAAGGTATTAAGGAGGAGAAGAGATAGAGTTATTATATTGAGATTATCCCTAACTGAGTCTAATTAATATATGTGCCTCGTGCACTTCCCCAAGCTTCAGAAAACCCTTGTTTCCTTGATTATAGATATCCTTCCTTTTACTTGAGATATCATGGTGTTGGTGATGGAAGAATATTGTTGAAGGTTGGGATAGGATGAATCCGAAGGACAATTCTGCTTGGAGCCAGAAAAAGACTCAGGTGAATTCTCTCCATGTTATTTATTGCTTACTGCAATAAAATAAATGTTGTCTTATTTCTGAAATTAACTATGTTTATGCATCAAATTGTGTTTTAATTCATATATGAATGTCGTTTTGATGTATGATCAATCATCTATTTATCTGATATAAAGTCAATTTCATGAATATGCTTTACTTCTATACTACTATATATGTTCGAATTGAATGATTTTCAGGTTTGACGAACATCAGGAGTTATAGAGGGTCTGAAACGTGTGCGACCTACTCGAATGAAGGAAATATAGGTACAGTCACTCTTTCGTAGTTTGATAATATAAGCATCTTCCCTGAGCTATATGAGTATTTCTTGTTGTAGTTTGTTTCTGCTCTGTTGGGGCTCTAACCTAAAGCCCTAGGATGTTTTCACTCGAAACAGAATTGGTGACTTCACTGGGGATAACAATCTTGTTATTCATGGTTTGGGTTGTTCATTCTCAAGCAAGGCTCAATCTTTGGTTTGCTTGCTGTTATAGTCTCATTGGGTCTACTAGAGTCCCAAGCCTTATGTCTGATCTTTTGGATCAAATTTTGTTTTTTATTTTTTCTTACAAAGCTTTGTATACACTCTTTACTTTGTTTCCAGTAACGTATACATGCTTGTTTATGTAAATTGAACTTGTGTATAAATGAGTTTCTTGTGTCAAAAGTGCATGTGCACACTTATGTTTTTAAACACAATCGGATATACAAACTTTTCCATATTTTTTTCAAATGTTTCAACCCAGATAGATTTGTTGCCTCGTATTTTTAGTCTCTGTGTGGTCAATTACTCTCTAAAGAATTTAAATATTCTGCAAGATTGCTGTTTCAAAGTCTCTTCCTCATTGAAAATATTTGTCCTAGGTTTGCTTGTTTAGCGAGCTTGTAGTTTGTGTTTTGGCACACAAGACTTCATTCTGAAGTTCTTGATTTTTCTGGTTATCTAGAACACAATCGTTTTTAGTTTCAGTGTCAAGCCCAGATTTCAAATCTACTTGCTCTTCTTTCCTTTGTTTTGTAGCCTCATAGCTTTTCTTGCTTTTTGAAAGTCTTTTTGACAAATTAGAAATTATCTCTTTCCTGGCTTCTTGGTTAGTTTGTCAAGCTCTTTGTTTCTATTTGGGTCGTTTCATGCAAGTTGAAGTCTTTTTTCTCAAGTTTTCATTCATTTTCGAGTTTGTAATTTGCAAAGACTCTTTGTGCTCTTTTTTCTATCTTTTGAGTTTTAGTAGCATTTTGGTGTTTTCAAAATGTAGTTTTGGTTGCTTATTTAAAAAAGAAAGATCTCAAAAAAAATGTTTTGTTTTTATTTTGCCAAGTTTGGTTTATGGTTTCTTTTTGTTGTTGAATGTGAATTGCGATCTTTTACAATTTTTCCTTCTTGTTTGGAGAGAATTGTGTGTTCAAAATTTGTGTTCTCTTCAGTACTTAAGCTGGCTCATTGATAGTTATAAGCAATTGCTTTTGCTTTCTTAGTTATTTAGGATCTTGCATCTCCATTATACCTTGCATTAGGGTAGTTTGCATTGTTAAAGCATTCATAGTATTGTAGTTTTTGGTTCTGTGAAGTGAGTTTTAAGAAAAGAAAAGGAAAAAGGTAGTATGCTTTGTAGAAGTTTAGTAGAAACCATATAGAGATCTCTTTTCATCGAAGAAAAAATGACTGCATGCATGCAGTTAGTTTTTCATTGATTTCTGTTGCTTCATACAAACATCATTGGTTTCATTCCCATCTCTATTGCTGACTTAAAGAACAACCATTAAAATCAAGCGATTAATTAAAATAATCTAAAACTTTTATGTTTTCATAAGAATACACCAACAAATTTAGGTTTATTAAGGCCTTAGATTAGGCGAGAGGAGAGTTAACTCTCCAAGGACGCTCAAAATTACAAAACATAGAAGTTTGATTAATGAACAAAATCCAATAGTGTTAGGGAGATCGGGAAAGCTCTGTAACTGGGAGTAATGCATGAGGGAGAGTGAAGATAAGGATGAGAGATACCCCCTCTCTTACTTGTCAGATCCTGCCTGACGACTATTCTGCCTGGCTTCTGATACGAGTTGGTGACCATAGTTGTCTATCCTAGGGATCACACAGGTGGTTGCGGAGGGCAATCCCATGGTACCTGAGGGTGACATTGTATCATGTTCAGTAATAGTTTTGTAGGGTACCCTTGTGAAGCCTGGGTGCTTGCACCAGTAAAGGCTGTTGTCTGGAGGTCAGCGTAATTACCTCTAATACCTTTGCTAGTAGCCCTGGGGCATAATTACCCCAATCTATTTTTGGAAGGCCCTTATTATTAACTTTTTTGTATTCTGGTGTTCGTTCCTAATCACCCAGAATGGAAATACTTGAGAATTGTTTGATTGCTGATATCTTTAGTGACCTTTTAGTGAGTGTTCTTTGCTCCTAGTCAGCCTAGCTTTATAAACAAATTTGGCTCTTTAAGTAGATATTTTAAATAATTAAAAGTGGTTGATTGAACATCTTGACAGTCTAATAGACTTAGTGGGGCTTAACCTAGGTTTGGAAGTGATTTAGCCAAGGAAATCTCGGTACTAGCCCTTTCGGCAACAGTCTGTGGAGCGCGGACTAAGGTCTCACCCAAAGTAGTATGGGAGGGTGATAGAACTAGGCTTCTGCACCGCGGGGATGTCTAATATGTTGTGATTGGTACGTGGTCCAACCTTCACACTTACTACACTACGCACACTTATGGGCACCTCGCACCATGTGATACAATCTTCGCACCATTCTAGCTGCAACACAACCTGTATTATTTACCCAAGTCTTGCTTATTTAGTCTCTTGTTAGCTGATTACTTAGATTAAATTCACATATAAGCATCCATACATGTATTTATCAATTGTGCACAGTAAATGACAGAGTAAAATTAATGCATAACATCAAAATACCGATTCAATAATAGATGCACAAAACAAACTTCTCTTTATTAGCTTTCAATCACAAGTATAGACCTAACTCTGCCCTATGCACTCAGCTACGGGGATCCGCACACTCAGCTACAGACTCTACTAGGACTCTGCACACTCAACTGTGGAGCCTCTTACTACTACGACCCAATACACTTCAACTTTCACTCTATGCTCTAACCATGCCTTCGCTCTTCTATCTATCATTCACTAAGCTTAGCTATCTCTACACTTAGAGCCTTGCTCTATTTATACAATCCCATGGTCCGCAGACCATGGGTAGGATGACACAGCTTTACATTAAATTACAATATTTTAGGGCAGACAGCCCTGTGACTCAATTGTACAATTCATGCTCCACGCCTGCACTTCACAGAGTCTTTACTGTACAATTGACCAAAACTTTGGCTTTCAGCCCCAAAACATGCTGCGGGGGATCCCATGCCCAAAAAGCTCCCAACACAATCATCATGACTCATCCAGAGTCACTCTATCGATATGACGATCTTGGCACAGAGCCCCTCCAACTGTGTCGGTGTTGCATGAATGTCAGCAATGCACTGTTCTGTCGTCCGCTGGATCTGCTCTACTCTTTCTATCGAATGATCACTGTTAGGGGCAGATCCCAATCTTAACGCATGCATCACCTTCATTTGTGTGAGCTTTCCTTTGATATCAATAGTGATGTGAAAAGCCTCATCAATCCATGGTTGGACACGCACTTTAATAATTACCTCTTTCTATCATGCGACATCCACCTGTTCCTTCAATGCCTTCGCTTGTTATAGCTTCACCAACCACTGGGTCAGGACAACTGTCTGTGCCATTCTCCACACACTATCATACTGCACTTGGAGCTCCCGTGCTTTTTTTTCAGGTGTTGTATGGTGGGGTCCTCCTGTAAAGAAGTGAGGACCACGAGGGATTCTTCCAACATCATAGAACAATCCTGAATTGCCTCTCCTGTTTCCTCCAACCCCTTTTGGATAGTGCCAACCCACTGTTCCCTAAACTCTGGGGGCGTGGATGACTACACCTTTAATTGTAGTTCGGAAATATGAAGGTTGAGGTCAAACTGTATCCTCATTGCTTCCTCCTTTGCCTCGTGGAATCCACTAGCCAATCTATGAATTTTCTCTCCAACTGGTAGGTCTGTTGCAATTTCTAATTCTGGAGCATGGTGACATTCTTCCTCTACTATTTGCTCCAGCTGTTGATTTTGTGCCAGCACTTCATCGTGTCGTAGACTAAGCTACTCAATGTTGATTCGTTGTTCGCTGAGAATTTGTAATGCGCATCCTTCCCTGGTGTGGAGTTTTGTTATCACTCCATCTTGTAGTTGGTATAATATATCCCATGGAAGGGAAGCCATGTTTAGGCCAAGTCCCTTGATCTGGCCCACCATGGCTCTGTCCTCCGTGTTGTCCACTATCAATTCTCCTTCTGGTAGCATGACGGTGTTAGCCATTTTGGCTTGCAGCAACTGCTTTGTTGCCGATGTACCTATGGCACCGTAGGTGGCTATCATTCCCTCCTGTGGGGCTGCACCTAAAGTTCCTTGAGCTACACCCTAAAGGTCCCCAACACAATTTGCTGCTCCATCATTGCTTCCTGGAGTGCTTCCCTAGTGATCTTGTGAACTATGTCACCGAGTCATATAGGTCACCCTCTATGAGAGTAATGGGTTCACCATCCAGTTTGAAAGTTGTGGTCTTCTTCCGTTGGCTTTTTCTTTCCGTACCACGTGGCCGTTTCAGTTGTGTAGATGTTGTGCTGGGGTCTACACCTTTCGCTGGGTATTTTGTTCCCTATTTTGTGGTCAAGTTTGGGCCTCCTTCTCCCCCATTGCTTATGCTATTGTTGCTTGTTCAGCACCCTTGATCTGCACTGTAGCAGCCTTCGCTACCTTGCGAAAAGCCCTTACCTCCTCGACCAACTACTCATTGCGCTTCTACTGAGCTAGCAGCTTGGTGACATCCTTCTGTTTTTGTAATGCTATCTTATCGCATGCCACCCGACTCGGGTGGCCATGAGTTGAGTTCAGTTCTGTGCCGAATCTTTCCGTGCCTTAATATACACATTGTTCATATCCGCCTTGAAGTCTGCGAAGCTCCGCAGACTATCATACACTATGGGGGATAGGTGTGGCCTTTTGTTAATCCACATCCAAATGCTCACCTCCATGAGCACCTAGAAGATTTTGGTCTCATGAATCTGTGTGGTGTCCTTCATAGCCCAGAGTGACGCATATTTTGAGGCCTCTGGCAAGTCTTATTCAAGAGGTGGGAAATGACTATCCTCAGGCTGTTCCCCTGACACCAATACAGACAAGAGCAACCACACGTAGTGGAAGGTCTTTCCTTACTCCTGGACATTCTTGCAGTTGGTGAGGAATTCTTCACAAAGGAAGGCGGCCCAATTGAATTGGACTCCCTTCACACATTGTCTGGCCAGTACGAAAACCGTCGCTAGTACCTCATTGTCATGACATTTTCTCATCACCTTCCTAGCCATTAGCTGGGTGGCTATGCACGCCCCTTTGTCTAGAATGCTACTAATTACGTAGCCTCTCTGCTTCTTTTCCAACTTGTGTTTCTTCTTCATGGCCTCTACGAGTGTCAAATATCCGCTTTTGCCAGCTATTTCTACGGGGTCCCTTCCCTCATAGGGAAGCCAAGAAATCTTGTGAATAAACTCCGTCATGATGGGAATGGACTCCTCCAACCGAAGGTATCAATCGTGTACTAGGCAACGTAGCTGATTGATGACAAAGATCGTAATCGGTGCGCGGTGAAAATGCAGAATCCATAGTAGGTGGAGTAGCCTGACCTTCTCCACATTGTGCAACCATTTCTATGGTTCCAGCATTGTAATAGACCCCTCCTTGCTTAATTTCATGAGTTTCCTAGTCTCCAAGTGTGGGAACTTTTTTCTTTCTGTGAGGTCAAAATCTTCAAATTTCATTATGGGCATGCGGCCCAGAACCGAACCTTCAAAGAAAATTCCATCTGGGAGGATTAGGGTCTGGAGTGAGCTCTTAACATCATCCAAATCCTTAGGTACTTTTGATTTCCCTTTCCATGGAGGGACATACATCGGTAGTTTTGCTACAACACTAAATGTCTTCTGCCTTGATCTCTTCTGCAAAAGCTTGGAGGTCCTCCACATCATCATCTGTCTCAAGATTAATAGTCTTGCCCTTGCCTTCCATAGAAAGTTTACCAAACTGCAGATTTCATGTTGACAGGCACACTGGTCCTGCTGCCTACAAATCCATTTTGGGCCTCGGTGTCCAGGGCGATTTTGGAATTTCCAGTGCATCCCCTACCTGCAGCGTAGGGCTCTGCGTGAATTCCTCAGTTGTTGACATCAATCTATTCAGGAGGTCCTGCGTCTCCTTCGGCAATGTGTCAAACACTGAACTTGCTCTCAAAGACTCTAAATTTGTAAGGTTGATACCCACTTGATAGCACAACAATTGAATTCTCAAAATGCCAAGG
Source organism: Pinus taeda (assembly GCA_000404065.3). NCBI lineage: Eukaryota > Viridiplantae > Streptophyta > Pinopsida > Pinales > Pinaceae > Pinus > Pinus taeda. Next base: position 60,590 of record APFE030279161.1, read on the forward strand.
GTTGTTCACTGGATAGCCACCTATGATTTATAGGCCCTTTTGAATTCAAATTCGACCATTCCTCCCACATTCCTAGATTTGCGGCAGATCATCCCAAATCTAGTTCTGACTTCGTGTCTTAATGCCCCGCCGCCCGCTCCTCTTTGCTTTAAACTAGACATCTTGTCATGAACAGTGACACCAACAATCACCTCCTAGCCTACCCACGCAGCAGTGTAGCTCCCTATGCATGGGCATGACCCCTATGACATACTAGTCCTGCACACAACCTCCTTATTGTGCAGCACCCACATAAACTCTTTTATAGTACCACGCTCCATTTCAACTACTTAGAGCATTGAGACTGTGCTCGCTACGGCTAGTCAGCTGGTTGCACCACCTGTCTGAGACATCAATTCACCTTCTAGCCTAGCCTATGGGCACTCCTCAATTATCCTTGTGACAGTCAGCACTGCACATTCTTCCTTATCTCGTGCACTCCCTTGGTTACTTTGTCTGGTAAGGTGTGGTCGTAGCCATGGTACCGGAGTCACAAATGCTCCGCGACAATATTCTAATGTGGTACTATGGCTATCCATATCTGGTCTTGTGATTCTTATTTTATCGACGAGACAAGCTTGCATGGTTTCGTTTTCCAGTTTTTTGATCTCTAAGTCCATTAACATGTTTTTCTTCCTTAGTAGTACCCAATCTTCTTTGAGTTCGCGAAGCTTAAGTTTCCCTCACCGAATGGCTTCCTGAATCCACATATGTTCACCCTCATGGAGCCACATAATTCCTTTGTCCTGGTCCTTGCATACTATCCCAACAATGGGAGCTATTGTGTGAGGATTCCTTTCCTCAAAAACTATGGTCTTGACATTGCTCCTCAGCTTCGGAATCATCTCCACACTCAGGTTTTTTCACATGGCCCTATAGGCCCATCGAATCGCTGGCACGTGCAGGTCCCAATTAGTTCTTTTCACCTAGTGAATCCTGTTCAGGACTACACATACCTTATTGAATGCTTCCACGTGGAATCTTTGTGGTGTGTGTCGCCTTTCCTATTGTTGTGTCCTGTTCTGGTGTGCTCATTGTCCTGCACATGTCTATACCCATCGAGACAGGTGGGTGCGCAAGTTGTTCCATCCTTACTGACCGACTCTTGTTCGAATTTGAGGGCTTCCAAATCGTAGGCACATCATCCTTCTACATCTGCACCAGTCCTCAATGTTTCCTTGATGTGTACCCCACCATCATGCAGGTGTTGCGCACAGTGCCCACTTCAACGCATCGAACCGCTATTGTTCGGCTACCGTGCTTTCAAATTTGCTCAGGAATTTGTCTACCACTGTCAATCCATCATTTGTTGGAAGCTCTCTTGCCTCTGTTCTCACACAATGTAAGATCTAACCATCATGTTTCAATTCAACGTTGTCACTTCGTGAAACTGATTCTGGCATCGCTCTACTTCTTCGTCTGGATCCGAAGTGCAGGAGCTCTCACGCTCCCACGAGATCCTCCCATTTGCATTCAAATTTAGCCAATCTTGGTCTCTCACAGTTATGTTGTAAATACAATCGAGATCATCATCGTTATCATCGTCACGCACTAGTTCTGTGTAGCGCACTCCTTCAACTGGGTCCAATGGGACTACTACGTGTAGTGACTTTCTCTCAAAGATCATTTTATGCTTCTTCAGGTTGATGACTTCATTCATATTAGTGGCCCAATCTATTCCTAACAATGTGAGATAAGGATTTCTATCATTGATAATCTCTATTACTTCGAAATCTGCCTATGCGCTTATGCCTTTAATATCAACTGTTACCCCTTGCAACCTTCCCATGGGAAAAATCTTATGTTGGTTCACCATTTGTAATTGAATAGGGGACCACTATAGTGCGAGCCTGCCATGCATTCCCATGTTTTCTTCGGTAATAAATTCATGTCTGAATGTAGATCTAGGATTACCTAATTCATTTCATATTCCCCAATCTGGGGAGTCAACCTCATTTCCCTTCCAGTGCGCAATGCATGCTTCCCCAATTTCCTCACTACGTGTGGTTCTCCTAATCCTGCGCACCTGGGGATCAGTTCCTGTAGTCCTTTAACCACCTTGTTGTCACACAATAGTTTCAGCCATGTCTAGAAAATGGTAGTGAGCATTGAAGGATCCATTCCTTACTCTGGTTGATCCTTACTACCTTAAGTGGAGGCCTCCACGAAGCTCTTTTTAGCTTTCATGAGTGCCTCCTTTGCACATTCTAAGTCAAACTTGGGATTCTTTGTAAAAGCCTTGTGAGCCCACGTACTTTCCTCTAGTTTCTTGCCCTTATCCTCTCCCATGGTTGCACTTCTGAGCATCTTGTTTATATTCAAGTCCTCTTGGCACGATTCAAACCTCATTATTTGTATATTCTGAGTTGGGGGAGGTTGGAATACCCATTTTTCACACATCTTTTTTATCAACATAGGACAGCCTATTGTTTCATGATAAAACTGAGGAGAATACGAACAAGATATCCTCGTTGGGTTGGTACAATCGTGGGCATAGTGCCCTAGTCCTCCACAATTGTAACAAAGTAATTGTCTGCAACCTCTTCCTGGTCCATTCTACCTCATCCTCGACCTTGCCCTTGAAATCCTGTGCACCCCATCCCCACATGTGGGTCGAGGGCTCATGTTTTGGTCTGCATCCTATAGGCTGGGTTTCGATCCATCATTAGTTCGTAACTGTGGCAAGTTTGCTCATCGTGGCCTACTGACCTACAGAAATTACAAAACAATTGTTGGGGTGTCTGTGTATATTTTTGCAGCAAATGACAATTGTCCATCATGTGTTTCCCTCATATCTGACAGATCGCACACCATAAAGCGAGTTCCACACTCAGTCCTGCTGACGACTCCAGTCTCAATGGAATTGGCCCTCCTCCTCCAAAGTAGTTCGTGGAAGCTGGATAGTGATCCTTGTCATGGCCCTGACCTTTGCATTTTATGCACCATATCTCTTCGCGCGCCTCTGGCCGTGGTGCCCTATCCTACTTCAAAATTTTCATTTCCAAACACAAATTCTATAGTTGCACGTGGATTTGTTGAACTCCCAACCCAGGGTCCTGTATCGGGGTCTCATGTAATATCATCTCCATCTCCAATGCTTCGGCCTGGGTAGAAATTTTTTGGTGTGACAATGCCATCCTCAAGTGTGGTGTCAGAGATTCTACAAACCATGTGTGATGTTGTGCATCTGTTAGCATCATATTGGCCTCACGGATCATACTCTTTAGCCTTTGGTCTAGATCCCAAGGGGTCTCACCTAGAAGCATCGCGATTTCTTTAAACCTGATGATTGACTGCACCTCTGACTTTGGTCTACTAAATTCACTATTCAGCATGTTCTAGATCTCTGCGATCCCTACATTTGGGTGGTTGTTAGAGTGCCTAATGTACCATATTAATGCGCAATCCTACAATGCGCTTACCAATGTAGCCTTCTTAATATTGTCATTCATTACACCTTCTGCTTCCCATACTACTCTTACCACGAACCAGAATTGGTCTGGATCCTCATTCCCTACCCCTCTCAATATTGGTAATTTGATTGTGCTCACCATACTGAACGATGGATGTGGTGGAGGTGGAGTGGGTGGAGATGGAGGTGAGGGAGGGGAAGTGGGTGGCAGTGTGGGTGGAGGTGGTAACTGCAGAATCTGTTGCCTTATCAAACTGACTACGCTTCTCGAAGAAACATTCGAGAGATCATCCTCGCTCTCCCATGAGGGTGAAATTAAGGGACTATTTTCTAATTCTTCGTTACATCCGCTTCTGTAGATCTTTTCACTCCGCATAGTTCTAAACATTAATTTATTTGCATAACCCGCTTTTCACATAATAGCATCTTAATCCAAGTGTTTAAATATTTAATATACTTACCTCGTGGTCCCTTGAGAAAACGTCACTCTGCCTTGATCTAACTAACGGTCGTGTCCACCACGAAATCAGTGATAAATCCTCTTATTATTCGATCAAGCTAGTGGTCCATAGTTTGCGCTACCTTATCTTCTGAGGCTTCTAGTTTGTGCACTAGTTTCAGAGTCCACATTATTGGTTTATCGAGCCTACACCTTCCTTGGTTGTCTACTAACTTTGTGATCCACTCATACAACTCCGACGGAAAGGATGCAAAGAAAATCTCTTGGATTTCCATATACACGTAGTGATCCAGCCACTTTTCTTGAGATATTTGCGGGGTTTTGTTTTCCCGTGTCACGAACTCGTGAATCTTCTTGTCCAACCACTCTTAAATTTCCTTCTTTGTTGGGTTCCAGTGGCATGACATCAGACATCCCTTATGTAGATCCCAGTCCTGGCAAGGAAATCATTAGTTGGCTTAGTGGGGCTTGACCTAGGTTAAAAAGTGATTTAGCCAAGCAAATCCCGATACTACTGGCCCTTTCAGCAATAGTCCGTGGAGCACAGACTGAGGTTTCACCCGAAGTAGTATGGGAGGGTGCTAGAACCAAGTTTTCGCACCCTGGGGATGTCTAATATGTGGTGGTTGGTACGCGGTCCAAAATTGGCACTTATTGTGCTACGCATACCTACGGGCATCTCGCGCCCTGTAATACTGTCTTTGCACCATTCTAGCCACAGCATGACCCATGTTATTTACCTAAGCCTTCCTTAATTAGTCTCCTGTTAACTGATTACTTAGATTAAATTCACATATAAGAATCGATACATGTATTTATTAATTGCGCACAGTAAATAACAGAGTAAAAGTAATGCATAACATTAAAATACTAATTCAAGAATAGATGCACAGAATAAACTTCTCTTTATTAGCTTTCAATCCCAAGTATAGACCCAACTCCGCCCTGCACACTCAGCTATAGAGCCTCTTCCTACTATGACCCAATACACTTCAAATTTCACTCTATGCTCTAACCATGCACTCTTCTATCTATCCTTCACTAAACTTAGCTATCTTTATACTTAGAGCCTCACTCTTTTTATACAATCCCATGGTCCATAGACCATGGGTAGTCTGACACAACTTCACATTAAATTACAATATTTTAGGGTGGACAACCCTATGACTCGATTGTACACTTTGTGCTCTGCGCCCGCACTTCACAGAGTATTTACAATAGAATTAAGCAAAACTTAGGCTTTGAGCACCAAAACATGTTGCGGGGGATCCCATGCCCAACATAAGCCTTCTCCTGCAAGGCGTAGGAGCAATTCTACTAGTGGTTTTCAACCAATGGTAGCAGGCGCATCTGAGATTGATCCTCTGCTTGGGGACATTAATTCACAAGATAAACCTCGCACCTGTAGAGAGTTAGAGAGGAACACACCAATTGTTTCTCGAGTAATTTTTCATTTGGAAGATAATATCGAAGTTGAAGAGCTTTCAGAGTCTACTGCGGCTCTGAATTCTCCTCTTCCTCCTAATCATCCAGATGTTCTATTATACGTCAGAATCCCAAATCATAGGCCTTCAAGCCTATGTTTACACCCATCTATTCATTCGATAACCATTTCTAGAAGCATGGCATCTACAACGAGTGTTGCAAGCATGCAGTCTCCCATATTTGTACAAGGAGGAGCAACTATTTCCATCCCTTCCATTACTCCCAGCACAACTATATTTAGGTCTACTTCCATTCCGTCAATGAGTGGAATTTCTGAGGCTATTGCATCCGTTTTTGGATCTATCCCTTATGGAATGGCATCTCATAGGATTCCTTCAGTTCATTTCAACATGCCATCAACCGCCTCTACATCCATGATGAGTGGATCAACGTCTTTTCAGGGTTTCCCATTTGGAAGTGGTGATATAAAACACTCCAATCGAATAGTATGGTCAATGCCTTTTTCTTTTATAAGTCAAGGTAATAACCCATTCTAGAGTTGGACAAACCCTACAGTTAGTGGGATAGGGGTTGGCAATCAATTTTTCGGCCATAAAGGGAATGTGTCATATTCTTCAGTTAATTCGTTTCAGAATTTTCCACCCTTTACTAATGCATGAAATCCATATTAGGGGCTATCAACTCCTTTAAACACTTCGTTAGGGGGTAACTTCACTGGTTACGGAGGACTTTCGACAGGAGTTGGTCAAACATCGAATTTTGATGGACCACAAGGAGCACCCTTTGATTTAGTAGGCTCTACGAGTTACTTCAGGTAACCTGGTGTTTTTCAAAACCTAGGTCATTCGTTTCAAGTAACCTGGTGTTTTTCAAAACCTAGGATATTTCCTTTACTTATATTATTATAGTGTTCTTCTTCATCAAACAATTAACAATGCATAAATAATAAAGGGACAAGATACACAGAAGGTAGGCGATTAACCAAGGCCAAAACATCTTCAACATGAGATGAAAACCCAAACGAGTTATTCCTCTTATAGAGACTTCAATTAATGAATACCAAGACAAGGACCCTTGACCTATTTAATCTTTCCAAGAATAAGTCACAAGACCTCTTTATTTTAACCTCATATTTCTTCAGTCAAAGATTGTCAAAATACTTTCTTCTCTCTCTTTCTCGGTTATCCTTCAGATGTCAACTTCTTGAATCAATCATGAAACTCTTGGCCTCTTAAGAAACCCTGGTTGTAGCACGTTTGATGGATCTTGACTAAATTCTACACCTTGTTACTACTTTTCTTGGATGGAAAGACTTCCTTCTACACTTCAGCTTGATGAATTTAATGTCCTCTCCTTTGATTTGGCTTCCAGAGTGACCTTACTAGCCTTGACCCTTCCAATAGACAGTACTTGATTCCCACACATGTGGAGGTGACAACTGAAAAATAGATCTAAAATAACCTTGGTGATAGTCCTCCTTCCTTCATTTGACTATAGGCTTCTTTCTCCGTAAACATCACACTTCTTTCTCATCCTTTTTCCTTGACCAAAATTCTTATTTCCAACTAAAGTCCTAGCTACCTATATATAGTGATTAGTGCATCCAAAATAATCCAACTTTAACTGGTGCCTAGGCCGACATGTCCTACTAGAAACATCTTTAGGCTTACTTGAAGGAGACGCTTGAGCTTGGTCTTAGAGGGTCTTCTAATGACTCATATACATATGTAACATGCCAAATAAGGGTCTTCAAACTTTGACATTGAGTCAATGACCTTTATGACTTGATGACTAACCCTAAAGGCTCACACTGGGATCCTTGACTAGAAATAAAATTCCTTGATCATGAAACCCAAGACTCAAGCATTACAATTTTTATTTATTTTTCTTCTTTACATCAATTACATAAAATCATAATTACACATGTCATTATGAAGATTGAACTTAGTTACACTTTTCGACACAGACTCTTAACTAGGGAGGTATTCATAATCCATACAAGGTACTTGGACATCATTCTCAATCTGAAGAATTCTCATATGAAGAGGTAGATTGGTAACCCATATGTATAGCATCATATCAACAATATTGTCATATAGCAAGGCCTTGAATAATATCTATATCTCTCCACAAGATTTGACCACAATGCTAGTGAGACCAATGATGTATAGACACCATCATCATTGTCTCTCTCGAAATATATGGTACCCATGTTCTATCATGTTATGTTCCACCAAGACTTATCTATTCTTGAATTCCCAGTCCTCAAATAATATTGGTCCTCTACAACTACACTTATCTAGGATTCCCTAACTCATCCTCAAGGAGTATCGGATGCCATATGTTTACCCAACCCTCCATTATGTCTTCCCAAGTGAAGACAACAATGATTTTTCTAACTCTCCATCTCAACTTAGGGATGATATACCTATTCCAATGAAGGAATGTACTCATTCCTATGGATGGAATATACCTAAGCTCTCTCTTGGTTTAGGAATTTAATTCCAAGATTCTACCAAGTTAGGAACTTCTTTCTAGGCTCCCTCTTAATTAGTGACCTACAACAACTCTTTAGGTGGAGATGATGGTACAACCAACTACTTGAAGAACTCCTCATCATGTCCTTAACTTATTTTTTTTATTCAGGAGTCTTCATTTTTTGGGACTTCTTTGCAGGGAACATACCATCCACCACTTTCATCGATGAGTCAGTTCCTTTCATTGGAAAGTGATCCATCAGTTCATATATGGCCTTCCTTCATGCCATGTTGCCTTCTTCATGCCATGTTTCCATAAGGATATTTTTTCCTAATGCATGGATATTAGTGCAAGAAGATACCAATCGCTCTTCCCTTGGAAACCTTGCATCATCCCATCTATATTTCATTCAAAAATCAAGAATGAACATTAAATCAAAATTACCTTTGTGATCGTTATTCATCATGACATATTCTAGTTTTCATCAACATCCTTCATACACATTGACACATATCCAAACTATATATATTTTCAAGGGTCTCTTTATTTTTTTGACTTCATCAAAATCTTCATATATTTCATGGAGATATCCTAGTCAAATCTTTCAGTCCTTGGATGTTGATTTCCTTTTCCATAGTTACATATCTCATGATCTCTTCATTTCTTCCTTCACACTATTCCTTCTATGAACTTCCAACCATAGTTCCTCATATTTCATATGAGGACATATTTTGTTTATTTCATCTAGAGAATGTGTGGTCATACCTTCCTACATCTTCAAGGGAGGAGATCCTTTATTTCGATCATGTTGTCGAGATGATCATTTATCCATGTTACCTACAACCATATGACATGACTCTAAAATATTGAATACAAGCATGCATGCCTCATTTTCCTTAAGGTCATCTCCACTTCCTTCAAAAACTTCCTTGATTGAAAAACTTCAATCCCTTGATCTTCTTAACCTCTTATGCCATCATACCACCTTCCCAAGAATTCTCACAAGATGGAATTCTTGATGAAACACTTACTTCCTTTTGATTGGTGAACCTTCTGATGAAGATTCCAATAGAGGATCTTCAGTGTCCTCATCTAGAAAATGTTCCCTTTTGACTAATGTATGATGGCGTTTGTACTAGATGACTTTTTCTTATTTTTCCCATACGTGCCACTTATGCTTCTAATGAGGTTACCAAGATATATAACCTTCCATAGGTGACTGTCATTGACTTCAACTATCTTATATGGTTTTCTACATGCTCTTTCTTTCATTGATTTTATGATGCCATGATACATCATATAATTCTTCTAATGATTCCTATCATGATAGTTATATAACAGAAAATAGAAAATTGAGAATAACTAGGTGAGGAAAACTTATCTCAATAATAGTAGAGATATTTTACTTCCTCCCTCTTGATTTTCTTTTTTTTAGCTTCTTCCTCTTTTTTAGTGATATGGGCTTCTTCCCTTCTTCATTTGTTGTTTTCCATATTCAGCTTAGTTTTTTTTCCCAAGAAACTAATTTTTAAGTGTTAAGACTCATAATTCATTTTCTATGCTTAGGTAACTCATTTATGCTTTACTCTAATTTGCTTATGCCTCCAAATGCAACAACCAAAATGTGGTTAAAAACACAGAAAGGTGTGTTTTTTATGCACAAAACAAAGAAACAATAAATTCATGTCGGTGACTTATTTCTAAAAAACACAAAAACCATACTTCCTTAATTGCATCCCTTCCCACCTTAAGTTCTCTCCCAACCATGAAAACCAACTCACCTCACCTTCATCAAAACCAATGTATCCCCCCCTCAATGATCAACATCGCCACTCTTGACAAAGGATAGATAAACTTTCTACCATGCATGTTTCCATAACATGCAAAGAATCATACCCAAGTATGAAAACACCACTTTTACATGGAAAAATTTCTTGCTTTCATTATGCATCATCTAGATCTACACATCGTTTGTCTCATTTGAACAACATGGATCCCAACGAACAACCACATGTCCTTCAAAATTTAATATAAGTTGAGGAAATTCCCATTGAACGTGTGAAACCCATTCTACAAGTGACTCATTCGTGTGGTGGTAAATACAAATATAGCGACCATACAATCATCTTTCCCTAAGGCATCACTACTATTGCAAACTATTTACCTCAAATGGTTTCTGAATTGGACATCCTCACTGTGAAAAGGAATAATTCTTCTGAAAAGGCTTATGAATTCATCATTTGTGAATCACATGTACTTGCTTCACTTGAATACAAACTAAATAATGATCACTACTACAAGGATGTCCAAATCAACCCATCAGTAATTTATGCTCTACCAGATCAACCTACAAATATTTTCTCTCTTCTTCATAGTGTAAACACTTCGTCTCCTGAACCCTATCAATCCAAAATTGATTCTACTTACAAGCCTGATGTCATGCTCACTGCATTAGATATCGAACCTTCGTCTTTCACCCGAATTCTCCCAAATTCATCTACTAAAGTTGAGCACATTTGTGATTTTTGCACTCAACCCATTTAAATTGAAAAGACTAACTTGATTGGCTTGCAATATCACTATCCCTTGTGAATGAAATCAACATCGAGGTACTCTTTGCTATGTCGTTCCCCACCCTCATTCCTATGTGCATCACCATGATTGCACAACCAAGAATTAAAAAACTTGATATAAATGAATATGCTATGCACTTTCTTCACTACCATGATAACTAATTTGGCCAACGTCCAAGATTTTGCTACTAATTATACAAAATCCTAATTTTCTACTGTAGCCAATAAATTGTTATCATTTTTCTGAAGAAATGCATTAAGGACAACTTTCCAAAAACTATTTCAGATCTTCAACGATCTGCTCGTGACTTCCCAGATTCCAAATTTCCCAAATAAATTATGTGCCTTAGTTCAGGCCTTCGAGGAATGCGTTATTTCTAGAAAAAACGATGTTGTGAACTAACTGACATTATCACACAAATAGGAAGCCCAACATTCTTCTTCACACTCAGTGCAACTGATACCAAGTGGCATGAATTGCACATGATCATGCCTACTAATTTTTCCTCAAATTCAAACAATCACTATGCATGGATAATTCAAAATATAATTGAAAAACCACATCTAACAACCTAATATATGCATTGCATATTTAAAATTTTCCTCAAAGATGTCCTACAAAAGTTCATCCACACAGTTGATTATTGGTGCAGGTATTTTTTATAACCATTCTTCTATCCATTAATTTCTACATTGCATATATGTCTTTCTCAACTTTAAATTTCTTATGGTATTCAAATACGGATGGAAACATAGAGGATATGCACACATACATTGCTTCCTCTAGTTGGAAAATGTACCAAATATGGTCACTCTCGATTGGAAAAAATGTACCACCTCGAGCATTACAATCTTGCACTACACCAATCAATAATTCACAATGCATGTCTTCTTGACACAACATCAATCTTCACGTCGACCTAGTCTGAGGACTGTGAAGAACTTGTCAATTGTGTGCTGATGAATTTAGGGCATAGTAATTAGGTGATTTCTCTTCTAATGATAACTACTTGCAAATTCTTTTTACTTCTTTAGATTAGGATATTGTCTTTACTTATATTATTATAGTGTTCTTCTTCTTCAAACAACTATTAATGCATAAACAATAAAGAGACAAGAGACATAAAATGTAGGCGATCAGCTAGGGCCAAAGCCTCTCCAACTTGAGTGGAAAATCGAATCAAATTCTTCTTCTTATAGAGACTTCAATTGGCAAATACCAAGATCAAGAACCTTGAACTGTTTAACCTTTCCAAGACCAAGTCACAAGACCTCTTTAGTTTAACCTCTTCTTTCTTGAGTCAACAACAATCAAACATATTGTTTCTTGCTCCTTCTCAGATATCCTTCATATATCAACTTCTTGAATCAGACCTGCAACACTCAACCTCATCAGAAACCCTAGCTACAACATGTGTGCTAGATGTTGACTAACTTTCGCAAATTTTTACTACTTCGCTTGGATGGAAATACTTCCTTCTACACTTTTTCTTGATAAATGTATTGTCTTCTTGTTTGATTCCTCTTCTAGACTAACCTTAATAGCCTCGAACCTTCTTTGTAGCAGGCATTACTAGATTCTCACATATGTGGAGGTGACAACCCAAAAATAGATCTAAAATAACCTCAGTGATGGTCTTCGTTCCTTCGCTTGACTATAGCATTCTTTCATTGTAAGCTCTACACTTATTTCTTGTCCTTTTGTCCTTGACCGAAATTATTGTTACCAAGTGAAGGTCAAGCTACGTATATGTAGTGATCAATGCATCCAATATAAGCCATCTTGAACTGGTGCCTAGGCCGACATGTCCTAGTAGAAACATATCCAGGCTAACTTGAAGGAGGTGCTTTAGCTTGGTCTCAGAGGGTCTTTTAATGACTCATATACATATGTAACATGCCCAATAAGGGTCATAAAAATTTGACATTGACTCAATGAACTTTATGACTTGATGACTAACCCTAGAGGCTCACAATGGGAGCCTTAACTAAAAGTTAAGTTCCTTAACCATGAAACCTGTGATTCAAGCATTACAAAAATAATTTTATTTTTTCTTCTTTACATCAATTACATAAAATCATAATTACACATGCCATTATCAAGAGGGAACCTAGTTACACTTTTCAACACTCCCTCTTAACTAGGGAGGTATTCATAATCCAGACAAGGTACTTAGACGTTATTAATCCAAATAATTCTCACAAGAAGAGTCGGGTTGGCAACCCATCTGTATAGCATCATATCAACCAACATTGTCATATAGCAAGGAATTGACTAACAAATCTATCTCTCCACAAGATCAGAGACTAATGATGTCTAAACACCCGCATCATTGCCTCTCTCGGAACATACCCTACCTGGGTTCTGTCAAAGTATTTTCCACTAGGACTATTCTTATCTTGGATTCCCAGTCCTCAAACAATATCAGTCCTCTACAACTACTCTTATCTTGGATGCCGTAACTCATCCTCAGAGAGTATCGGATGCCAGATGTTTACCCAATCCTCCATTTTTTATTCCCAAGTGAATACAAGAATGATGTTTCTATCACTCCCGCTCAACTTAGGGAGGATATACCTATTCCAATGAAGATATGTACTCATTCCTATAGAAGGAATGTACCTAAGCTCCCTCATGGCTTAGGAATTTACTTCCAAGTTTCTACCAAGTTCGGAACTTGTTTCAAGGCTCCCTCTTAATTGGGGACCTACAAAATCTCTTTAGGTGGAGATGATGGGATAGCCAACTGCTTGAATAACTCCTCCTCATGATGTATGAACTTGTTTTATTTATTTAGTAGTCTTCATGTTTTGGAAATCTTTGTAGGGCACAAACCATCCATCACTTTCATCCATGAGTTAGTCATGTCGCTATTCCTTTCATTGGAATGTGATCCATCAGTTCATATATGTCCTTCCTTCATGCCATGTTGTCTTATTCATGCCATGTTTCATTAAGGATATTTCATCCTACTACATGGAAATCAGTGGTGGAAGATATCCATTGCTCTTCCCTTTGCATCCTTGCATCATCCCATCTATATATTATTCAAAAATAAGGAATGAACATTAAATCAAAATCACCTTTGTGATGGTTATTCATCACGACGTCTTCTAGTTCACATCAACATCCTGCATATACATTGACACATCTCCAAAAGATACATATTTTCAAGGGTCTCTTTCTTGTTTTTACTTCATCAGAGTCTTCATATCTTTCAGGGAGATATCCTAATTAAATATTTCAGTCCTTGGATGTAGATTTCCTTTTCCATAGTTCCATATTTCATTATATCTTCCTTTATTCCTTCACACATTTCCTTCTAGGAACTTGTAGTCATAGTTCTTCATATTTCTTATGAGGACATATTATGTTGACTTCATCTAGACAATATGTGACCCATGCCTTCTTGCATCCTTTAAAAGAAGTAGACCCTTTCTTTTCATCATGCTCTTGAGATAGATCATTTATCCATGTTACCTACAGTCATATGACATGACCCTACAATATAGAATAGAAGCATACATACATCATTTTCCTTTAGGTTGTCTATACTTCATTTAGCAACTTCCTTGATTAAAAGAACTTCAATCACTTGATTTGCTTCACCTCTTATGTCATCATACCATCCTTGCATGAATTCGCACAATATGGAATTATTTATGAAACCCTTACTTCATTTTGATTGGTGAACCTTCCCATGAATATTCCAATAGAGGATCTTGAGTATCCTCATCCAAAAAATGTTCCCTCTTGATTAATGTATGATAAGCTTTGTGCCATATGACTTTTTCTTCATTTTCCCATAAGTGCCACTTATTCTTCTACTGAGGTTACAAAGAGTTATATCCTTCCATAGGTGACTACCATAGACTTCAGTTGTCTTCCATGCTTTTCTACGAGCTCTTTCTTTCAATGCTTTTATTGTGCCATGATGCATCCTATCATGCTTCTAATGATTCTTATCATGATAGTTATATAATAGAAAATAGAAACTTGAGAAGGACTAGGAGAGGAAACATTATCTCAATAATAGTAGAGATCTATTACTTCCTTCTTCTTGAATTTCTTCTTTTCAGCTTATTCCTCTTCTTTAGTGATATGGGTTTCTTCCCTCCTCCGTTTATTGTTGTCATTCTTGAGCTTAGGACAATCTCTCTTGAAGTGCCCATATCCTTGACATCCATAACATTGGATCTGATACATATTGATCTTCTTCTTTTTCTTAGGTCCAAACTTGTCAGATATCCCTTTTCTTCTTGAATTGATAGCAAACATTTGATCCTGCTCATTTGATCCCATATCACCTTTTTCCTTCAACTTGTTTTCTTCACTCTTGCATAGTGACCACAAATTATTAAATGAGATATCTTTCTCCTCTTCATAGGTATTTGATACAAGGTTTCCTTTTTCATCAGTTAGAGCATTTAGAACAATCGTAATCATTTCCTTATCGAATATCATCTCTCCTAGATCTTGAAGTTCATTCCTTATTAGAGATGTTTTTGTGAGACATGAATATATAGATTCATCCTTTCATGCCTTCAATTTTCATAAGTCAGAACTTAGTGATATGATTTTTCTTTCCATACTTTCAGAGAATAATTTAGCTAGCCTATCATATATCCCTTTTGATGTATCTAGCTCTACTCCATATGGGATGATGGAACCCTTCATGGATTATAAAGGATCCTTTGAGCCCTTAGATCCTTTTTCATATATTTAGATAGTGCTTTCCTTTCAGATGGTTTGGATACTTTTCCATTGACATGATCAATAACTTCATTTTCCTTGAGGAATAAATATATCCTCCTTTTCCATGCAAGGATGTTTGATGACCCAACCAACATGTTGATCTCCTTCCAAAATGAAGTCATTTTACTAAATTTAATTTATAGGAATAAATATACTTACTTTTCAAGTGAATATTAACTCTTGAACTTGATCCCTTTGTTGATGATGATTGATGACTTCTTGAATGATGTTCTATAAGGATAAGGATTTTCTTTTGAGATAAAATCATTTATTTCAGAGAGAAGGTGATTTCCTTGATACATTTGATGATGACAATGCCCTTGATCAATTCCTTCCTTTCTTTGAGTGGAAATAATGCCTTTGAGGTCCTTTTTCTTTGATGATGACTTGAGTGAGGATCCCAAGATTTCTTTTGGTGAAGACTTCTTCTTTGATCTAGGGTTTTAATACTTCTTTCAACATATTGACTTCAATATGATATTCTAGATTTTCTTTGATGCCTTCCTCAAGATTTGGTC
The DNA here is from genome assembly GCA_000404065.3 of Pinus taeda. Classification (NCBI taxonomy): domain Eukaryota; kingdom Viridiplantae; phylum Streptophyta; class Pinopsida; order Pinales; family Pinaceae; genus Pinus; species Pinus taeda. The sequence goes on from APFE030279161.1 coordinate 76,272, forward strand.
CTTGAATGCTTGAGTGTCCCTTGATGAGATTCCCTTCCTTGATTTTGTCACCTTAGCTCTAATTCCACATTGAGAAATCTAAGGCATAGTAATTAGCCGATTTATCTTCTAATGATAACTGCTTGTGAATGCTTTTTACTTCTTTAGATTAGGTTCTTCTCTTTACTTAGATCATTCCAGTGTTTGTCATCATCAAGCAACTACCCATGCATAAAAAATAAAGGGATGAGAGACATATAATGTAAGAAATCAACTAGGGTGAAAACCTATCCAACTTGAGAGGAAAACCCAAATTAATTCTTCTTATTATAGCGACTTCAATTAATGAATACCAAGACCAAGACCCTTGACCTATTTAACCTTTCCTAGACCAAGTCATAAGACCTCTATAGTTTAACCTCTTCTTTCTTGAATCAACGATGGTCAGACTGCATGTGTCTCCCTCCTTCTCGACCATCCTTCAAATCTCAACTTCTTGAATCAGACTGGGAACCCTCATCCTCTTGAGAAACCATATCTATAGTACATGTGATGGTTGTTGACTAACTTATGCACCTTCTTACTACTTCCCTTAAATGAAAATACTTCCTTATACATTTTGGCTTGATGAATGTAATGTCTTCTCCTTTGAATCTTCTTCTAGAGTGACCTTACTAGCCTCAACCCTTCTTTGCAACAAATAGTACTAGATTCTTGCACATGTGGAGGTGACAGCCCAAAAAGAAATCTAAAATAACCTCAGTGATGGCTGCCCTTCCTTTTCTTGACTATAGGCTTCTTTCCTTGTAAACTTTGCACTTCTTTCTCGTCCTTTTTTCTTGACAGAAATTCTTGTTACCAAGTGAAGGTTGAGTTGCCTATATATAGTGATTAGTGCATCCAAAGTAACTCAACTTAAACTATTGCCTAGGCTGACATGTCCTATTAGAAACATCTTTAGGCCAACTTGAAGGAGGTGCTTTAGATTGGTCTTGGGGGGGTCTTTTAATGATTCATTATATAAATATGTAACATGCCCAATAAGGGTCTTCAAACTTTGAAATTAACTCAATGAAATTTATGACTTGATGACTAACCCTAAAGGATCACAATGGGAGCTTTAACTATAAATAAATTCCTTAATCATGAAACCCATGATTCAAGCATTACAAAAATAATTTTATTATTTCTTCTTTATATCAATTACATAAAATCATAATTGCATATGTCATGATGAAGACCAAACATAGTTACACTTTTCAACATTGTGTCCAACCTCACACAAAGTGTCAAGAATCTTCTTGCCTTCACAAAAAAGATAATGTTCTTAGCTATCGATCTGTTGTACCATGGGAGTTAAACACCACATATTCAATATTTATTGATGATAAAGGTCGAAAAACCTACATCCCCGCTCACAATGATGATATATTGAACATCCACATTGTCGATCTACTTTCTATCTACAGAGAAAATGTTGATTTCCAACATGTTCTATCATGCCATGTTGTGTTAAGATATATTCAAAGTATGTAGCAAAAGAAGAAACAAGATTAGAAAACTATCACCAAATGTTTTCACATCTCCCACAAAATGTGGCTCCAGAAGAACCTATTGTTACTATTGATCTAGGTGGCTCCAGAGACACACACAGGACAAGGAGGACTCAGGGAATCTCAAAAATTAAAGTGACCAGAATGCTTTTGAACCAGAAATAGAGCATAGATCTTGTTGTCGTAATCGCGGTGGTGTGAATGATTCGTTAATCCAAGTCTGTATGCGAAAGTGAGAAGCAGTCAAAGTTGGGTTGAATTTTTGATGATTGCGTAGGCTTGAGGAGGCCATAATTTGGAAATTTTCTGGCCATCGAATTCCGGCCAACCTGGGCCAGATTTTGGGGGAAATTGTGGGGTCGTTAAATGCACTCTTACGACTAAAAATGAAATTTCAAAAAAATGCATAATGTTGTTAAAATATATATATATATATATTAATATATATATATATATATATATATATATCTATTATATATATTAAGGTGGTGGGGGCCACCAACCTCGCCACCCCCAACCTTCATAAAAAACCATGTAATATTGGTGGAGGGGTGAGCCACGACCCCCGGCCCTCCCACGGAACCAACACCACGACATAACGGGGTGGGCGGCCATGATCCCGCCACGCCACAACCCAACTTAAAACAAATGAAAATATTAAGGTGGGTCGGTGATCCAAGTGGATATTGGTGGCCACCCGCTAATTCGACTTGGATCCCCTCTAATGCTTCGTGCAATTTTTTTCAGTTTCCTTAATTATAGCACAATTTACTATTTTTAGCAGTTTTTCGGGTCCTAAACTTCCGGAGCCGTTTTGAGGTCCTAAACGACGTTTTTTGGGA
>APFE030279161.1:84379-97077 GCA_000404065.3 Pinus taeda
ACTCATGTAGATTCTGCTCATGTCCAGTCTGAAACAGATAAGGCAAATAGCTTCATTGAGCACATCCAACATATTCACCAGCAGGTCCATGACATTCTGGAGAAATCTAATGCTGAGTACAAGCAACGACATGATCAACATCGGGTGCCACACAATTTTTAGGTGGGTGACAAAGTTTGGTTGCATTTGCAAAAGGAACGCCTTACTGGAGCCTATCGGAAACTCAAACCTCTCCGATATGGCCCTTACACCATTACCAAGGCTGTGGGAGACAATGCATTTGAGCTCAGCATTCCCCCATTCCTTGGCCTGCACTCGGTGTTCAATGTTGACCGCCTTCGGCCATACTTTCCGCCATTACTAGACACGTCTGACATTGCAGAACAACTCACACCCATAGAGTTAAATCCAGCTTGCATGGAACAAGCTACAACTGATCGGATCATGGACACACAGATCAAGCACACTCGCCAGCAGAATATCCAACTATATCGAGTTGTCAAAGCAGGACAACTCCTTCACCAGGGCAAGTGGCTCACCAGGGACCAAGTGCAGCAGAAGTTCCCTGATCTCATGGAGGAACTCAACGCAATGGGGACCATTGCTTCCTAAGGGGGGAGGAATGATCCAGGTGGATATTGGTGGCCACCTACTAATTCGACTTGGATCCCCTCTAATGCTTCGTGCAGTTTTTTTTCAGTTTCATTAATTATAGCACAATTTACTATTTTTAGCAGTTTTTCGGGTCCTAAACTTCTGAAGCTATTTTGAGGCCCTAAACGAAGTTTTTTGGGAAATATACTGCAAACAATTTTTTTTGTGTAAAAATTGTCTTTTCCGTCGTAGTCCTCGGAGAGATCTTTCCAACGAGCTATCATGCGCGTCAAACGGAGATAAGATGACAAATTCGCGACCCCGGGAAGTTGATGTACCAACTTACCCAAAAACGGGGCCCACAATTTGGCGTTTCATCTTCCAGGGTTAGGTTTTGGAATGTGAAGGGTTTTTCCATTTTTTCTCAACAATAAATAGGCCTTCGAGCCTCATTGTAACACAGTTCAGAGGCATGTAGCCACACATCTCTTCTCAGAGATAAGCTGCCATTGCCCTAACTGGTTTATTTCCATTTCTGGTTGTAAGCATATTTCAGTATTTTCCATTAATGAAATGAAGTATTATTTCCGCTGCATCTTTGTGTATATGGTTATCTCTGCAATTTTTTGCGTTCCTGTTTAAGTTTGGACCAGTCGGCCCTTAGGGCGCAGACCCAACCTCTAACTACACCAGCGAATGAAGCTGGTGGGGAGACAAGTACGGGGGGCAGGCCACCCAAGACAGGCCAAGCCCAACCCAATATTTAATTTAAAAAAAAAGAATTTGAGGATTCAATGTCTAAAAATGGAGGAGGTAGTGTTTGACCGCCTGACCTCCTCCCTATCAAACAGATCTCCAACCAATGTGCCATAACAAATTTAATGAGAAATCCATCACCCAGTTATATTTAAATGCAGTTTTTCAGTGCATTTAGGAGAGGGAAGTGTCCATGCAGTTCGAGGCAGAATTTTGTAGGAGGGGCGAAATTTCACTTTGTTAGAATTTAACAAAATTTATATGGATTCAGCACCTCTCGATGCCACGAACGAAATGGAGCTGTCCATTTCTCCCTCAGATTTCTACATTTTAAAGCTATTTTCAGTATGAGGATGGAACCATGATTGCTACAAAAACAGGGAGCGGAACCATGATCCTTGCAATTTTCCTGAGGAGGTAATTTTTCTCCATGTTGGAATATAGTCAAGTTTACAGTCATTTTTCATGGTTTTCCGTAGGGATTGCAATGGTGAAGTCAGATTCAGTTTTGGAGTTGTAGTTTTCCTGTCCAACTATGGAGCAGAATCTTTGAGGAATCTAGAGGGAATCTAAAAGATTCCTTGAACCCCAGATTCTCAACTTTTCGGAATTCAAAAATTGGGCAGTCCATCTTGCACTATTCGACATCACAAATCTAATGGTGCTTTCAGATTTCTCATTCTCTCATTCAATTCTTCAGCCACTTTTCTAAGTGGAATGTAGGTGTCAACATCCATGTGTGAGCAGTCATGCGATTGATGCTGTGAGATCGATGGTCTGAACAACCTCAACAGTTTGACATCCACTTCCTTAGATTGCCCTTGGTTGTGGGGTATATGTTGTGTTCATGTACTTTTTCTTTATGCATTGTGCTACACAAATCCTTGTTGATGCTTGATGTGGGATCTTGTTTATTACTCGTTTTATTATTCCTGCTTGATGTGATGCGGAATCACCTATGTGATGTACTTTTTTTCATGACTCATCATGTTGTGTTTTGAGATCCCTTTGTTGTAAGTTGGTGGGATACTCATGTGTCTCCATCCATGTTTGTTTTGACATTCCTTTCATGCCCTGTTTGTGGGATGTTCATCATGCATGAGTTTTTTTTATGTCATACTGATAGGATTCTTTTGACTAAGAGTTCCTATAGCGTAACATCTCTTAGAGCCACTCCTGCATGAGGGCATTTTCCTTGTATGATTGTGACATCATCGCTTATTTACATCATCACTATTAAGACCGCTTAATGCAACGACCTACACTATCTTGACACCGGGGCTTGGAGACGTAGTCCCTCTTGGACGAACTCCGTTATCAATGTCTTATGTTTTCATGTGCTAATGATTGTCATGTTCCTCTTCTTCACAACATGCACATGTATTCATTTATGTTATTTTAAAATGCAATTTAAGACATCATGAAATTCAAAGGTCTTGGATGGGTCCTTCGTCATACCCAGACCTGGATCAACTATCGTCTAGAAACTTGTTATAGAAACCATTGCAGACATAGACATTACGGCACAAGAAATATGCTATATGTTACAAAAACTGCCCCTCTCACTCTGTAGCCACACATTTGTTTCTTTTAATGTAATTTTTTTTTTAGATGCGTTTTTCATGATTCTGAAAACCCCCTTTCAACACCAACTTTCATTCTTACATGTATGAATAGACATATTGCATTGGAATTATTGCCCCTCCTTGAAACTACACACTCTTGGTCATTTTCTGCTTACCGACAACAAAACCAATGGAAACACATATTCCCTCCAATGATTGTACATGTATTGCCATGATAGACATCCATCCGTTTCCTTAATGATCCTTGTTATGCCAATTTTTGCTGGAGCGAACTATAGTTAGTTCCCTTTTTTCACACTCCCCAGTGACATTAGTTCCACTGATGAGAAAATAATTTCACACTAGGAAGAAAAAAAAGGCCATTTACACCATGACATGTTCATTGAGAAATTGAAAACCCACAAACTCCACAACCTGAAGATCAATATACTCATGTGGCTGCCCCACCTGACCTCCCTCCCAACCCCATGCAGATGGATGAATGGAAAATTCTCTCTCATCTCCACCCAAGCTACAAAATTGAAATTGATGACCTTTAAATGATTGGCCATCACGACTTGGATGCTAACCATGATTAGTCATATACTTCTATCCCAATCCATTTGTAAGAAACTACCATAGATTTCATTGAATTCAACTGCTCCACTATTCAAAACCAACATCATCATTTTTCAATCTCCCCCCTCCCCCCCACCCCCCCCCCACCTACACCCAATTACATCTTCTCTCCCACCCACAAAACAACTTTTAACATTGTTCTTTCTCACCTCAAAAACCCTTCACCAATCCCCCCACTCAAAATGATCATCCAAGGAACAATTGAGATAGGAAAATCTCATTTAACTGAATATGCAACGTTCATTTATGGAAATCTCTCAAAAAACACAAACCCCTTTGTTCTTTCTCACCTCAAAAACCCTTCACCAATCCCCCCACTCAGAATGATCATCCAAGGAACAATTGAGACAAGAAAATCTCATTTAATTGAATATGCAACGTTCATTTATGGAAAACTCCCAAAAAACACAAACCCCTTGTTCCTACCTCCACCCACTTGGTGTTGCATCTTTTATCATAAATCCCCTTACAATCCATTATGCCCTTTGCATCTCTATCCAATCAATGCATCTTCTTGAAGGACAATAGCTTCTACACTTCCAAGAGCAACTTCACGACCTGAAGTACATCCTCATTGATGAGATGTGCTTCATTAGTCCAAAAATGATTTCTCACATTTACAATCAAATGAGAGAATCATTCCCCTCTGAATGAAATGCAACATTCAATAATTGCTACATTGTCATTGTCAGAGATTTAGGCCAGCTACCACCTGTGAAATACATTCCTTTGTATGTTGGCACATCACGTGTCACTGCACATTGGCACAACTTGAACACATTGATAACACTTTCAACTTTTTTTTGCCAACAAGGTGCTAATGCTTCATAGGTTTCTTGTCATCAGCTCCTCAAAAACCTCAGAAATGGAACACCTACTCTTGAATACTGGAAACTCCTAATGTTGATGACAAATTCCTCTCTTACACACGACGAGAAGCAAACATTCTAGGACTCCATGCACCTATATGCAACAAACAATTCAATTGTTCCACATAATAAATAAATGCTAAAAAAATTGAAAATGCGAATAATGGTTTTATCTGCAGAGCAATAAAGACAACAAACATCTCATACAACGAAAAATGAAGATTTGGATGCAAAGGTACTCTTATGCAATGAACATAAATTATACTCACCAGCAAATAAAACAATTTGTTGTTTTTCATTCCACAATGCATTCTAATTTCTACTAGATAGATTAAAATGGGTATGCATCTTCTAAATCAGTTTTCTAATTTGTTATTTCTTATGGGTTTACAACTTTGCATGACTCAAATTTTCATTTATATGAAAAATTCAAATTGCTCCTTGCTGGATTCGAAATATGTAGGTTCATATTCATCAATTTGTGATATGATAAAGTCATGTGTAATTAATTTTGAAATTGAAAATCGTGCTTTATTCATGAAATTCACAACTTGTTAAATTTAAACAAAAATTAACTTGTTGATCTATATTGATGTAATATAGATTGGATACTTATCACTTTTTGTTGGCAAGACCTAGCAATATTATTTAGTTATCTGTCTTTAGATTGTTCTTTTGGTAAATATGGTATACTTTGCCTCTAGCTTCTAAATGTTGTGCACCTTCATCCTAGTCACACTCTTATATGTATTGTTGCAGTGACTTCATATTCGTAGTCTGAATCTCTGATATATTTAATGGCCATTTAATCTTGTAAAGGCATATAAAAATATATTATTCAACAAATATATTGAATTCAAAATTTGTGATTGTGATCCAAAGCATAATGGAATGAAACGTTTTAGCCCTTGAACTTGTTCTTGTAATCAACCACAAACTCGCAAGGGACTTTAGGTGTAGCAGTTAGATAACACTTAGATAGACCAAAACATCAAGGACTTGTAAATCTGTTGCAAAAGAGTTCAAAGTTGTCGTGACTAATTGCAAATCTGTAGTAAAAAAACAATTAGAAAATGTGGTTTAAAGATTTGTGACAACTAGAAACGCTTCCCAAGGCTGCACAATGCCTTGATAAACTGGGCAATGGAGGAAAGAGAAAGAAATATGCAACAGACTCATGTGATGATATATATCACAATGAAAAGTAACTAGTTCAAACAATATCACAACAACGCACACTTCAGAAAAAAACAATGAACGTGATAACCAAAAAGAAAATCCCAACAATAACAAAACTTTGATATAATCTCTTTGCATTATCACAATATCCTTTCTATATCATTTATAGAACAAAATAGCACCGAAGTAAATAAACATAACTCAATGGCATTTGATGTCCAAAACTATCATTAAATTGCAAATCTTCTATATAACCTACAGGAAAAAACTTATGGATGGAAAATTATCTTAAGGTTTAAAAGCCTTGGCAAATCTCACTAGTCCTTACTATTCAAATTTCTAATGATTTTATATATAGTCTCTTTAAAATTTTCACGATTTTGAAGGTAAAAAAATAATACTATAAAATTTGGGTGAATCAATTTTGGAAAAACAAAGGGGAAATTAGTGAATTTTTTCTTTTATTATTATGTGAAAAAATCATGGGAAATTAGCCCACCTGAAAATATTAGCCCCTAAAATTTTCCATGATAACATATATGCAACTCCATAACCATGTTGAATATCAATATCAACATGCATAACATAGTGATATCTAGATGCCTCATGCTTCATCACAAGATAAAGAATTGCAATGTCACAAAATTTATGACTTCACAACAACTCCAACATTTCTCATATTCTACATGCATGTTTATTAAACAACCTCCAAAAAACCATCTCAACAGATCACATCAAAACAAACCTAGGATGTGATGCATGACTTCACCTTCTAAAGTTGACCTTGCTATCTTCCAAGACCAACTAACCTCACCCATAACAAACACAAAACAAAAGACATACCTCCAAATCAAGCCCTAAGATAATGCATAATAACCCCAAATTCAAAATACAAAACATATGAAATACATTTCTAAAACTATATTTCTCATAAAACTTTTCCAGTTTAACAAAGCTATTGACATTTCTTTACGCCTTTTTGAGAGCATTGTTAATTTTATTTTATAAAAAAATCACTGAAATCACTATACTCTGTCAAATATTAAACTTCCTATTTGCTCTATCAAGCTTCAAAAATAAAAATTTCCCAAAAATATTAAATTTCCATAAATCATATCAATCAAACAAAGCCTATCGAAAAGGATAGCATATCCATAAAGGACGTCTTTTATTTTCTGTGCTCCCACCTCGTAAACTATCTCCATTTCTTTATTTCCTAAGGCTGTTTGGAGATATGTGCCCACGGCACCGATCAGCCCGGCCTAGCCATCGCTCCTGACACATTGTCAGATCCAAGTTATTCCATCTCCTTCCCCGGTGATGGGACTATTTATTTTCGATGTTCGTGTTAGATGTATGTTTTTTTGTCATTTACCATTAAGATATTCAACCTTTCTAACGTACCAGTGGACATTAATATATGAATTTTGCAGTAGTGGGCATGTTTTTTAACTTACCAGTGGAGATTAATATATGAATTTTGCAGTAGTGGGCATGTTTCTTCGTTCAAGCAATTGCAATTTCCCACTTATAACAAAAGGCCCTCACACTCTATTTATTCTATTGGATGCCTCCTGACAAAAAAAGCTCATCGTCTGTGAAAAGCCAGCGCAACTACATGTTATTGTCTGTCATCATATGATATCCCGAAGTAGGAAGTTATGTCATCGTTAAATTTCTCATATTAGTATGCCAAAGAGAAAGAAGCTATTCACATGAGAAATTTCGCAGTGATGTAGAAATGCTCCCAATCATATTTATAAACAACCAGAAATGCCTACAGCTTTAACACCGGCCAACTTCACAATAGTGATTTATTCTCGGGAACATCCGAATTAATGGCAGTGTCTATGTGAATTCTTTTATTCATGTTTTTATTTAAAATTTATTTTTAGATCATTAAGGTTAAAAGATTTAAAAATTATTCAAGAGTTTTAGATCTGAGGTGTATGTGATTCATGATTTAAGTAAAGATTTTATGGAGAAATCACATAGAAATTTTAGGGTTTACTGGTTTACAACTTCTATCTAGGTTCATCATCCACACAAAGCTTAGAAAGCAAGATCAACAAATCACTTATTTATATGAAAGATGCAACAGTAAGTTTTTGGCTGTAAAAAAAGATAAATAATATAAAATAAAATGAAACCTCAAGGAATCCAAATAAATAATTAAAATAAGCAATTTATTAATTAAACAATTAAACAATTATTTAATATTCCAATGTGACTTTGAAAAATATTAATATTTTTCATGACCTTTAATATAATATATATAAGATTCAACTATATATATAAAAACAAAAAATTAAAATATTATTAATAATATAAAAAAATCTAAATATAAAAAAAATGTAAATAAGAATAAACAAAATTGAAATTAGAATAGCAATCATATAAAAATAAAGAGATAATAGAAAAATAAATTAACAAACCAGGACGGGAGAAGGAAATAAAGGAGGGGAAATAAAGGAGGGGAGAAAATGCGGGGTTTACGAAAAAAGGGAAGGGACACATGAACTATTGATCTTCATTTATCGTCCCTATTAAGAGTATCAATTCTCTTCTCAATTTCGATGGCTTCTCTTAATTTACAGTGATGGATAGCGAGGACCTTAGAATCCTCTAAACAAATATGGTGTTCCGTCAATTCAGCATGTTTTGCTAAGTAGAGGAGTGAGTCCTACAGTGTTTAATGTTCGTTATGTGCTCTTGAATTCTCTCATAAATGGAATGACCAGTCTCTCCATTGTAAGGGGTTCTGCAAGAACATGGAATCAAATAAACATATTTCATGTTCTTGGGATCCACATGGTCTTTGACGGATATTAAAGAACCATGGATGCTTTTTAATGGTCTAAAGGTGACCTTTTGCTTCCTCAAGATTCTAGCAATTTTGCCAGTTGTCCCTTTGGATAAAGGAAAGCTAGACACTAGAGAACCCCTCAAATTTATAATTTGAGAAAAATTTCTACATGGAAAATAAATAATACTACAACCCAATTAATTATCCAATTCAGCTAAAATATCAGCTTTAGTTTCCTCTATTTAAATGGTAAAAGTAATATCAATGGAGAGAACCAGGGACAATTGTGTAATAATATAGCAAGTTTGGACTCAAGGGATATTTGTCTAGTAATATAGCAAGTTTGAGTAGTCCAGCTCCATAGCTTTTAATCTCTCAAAATTGATTGATCATTAAGCTACTATCAATTTTAATCGTAAATCAACATATAATTAGAAAAAGTTAATTGTGTATTTTATAAAAAGAGTGTGTGGTCGTCTACCTAATAAAGGTTTAGCTTCTTTTCAGTCAATTTTGATTATTCAATTTTTTTTTTATTGAATGGGTACTTTGTATAATAAAGACTAAGTTATAAGTCCAGAACCGTTTACATCATGAAAGACAAAAATTTCCTTAATCTTATTATCTACTTCTATGTTTCAGTATAGTCGTATGAACTAAGCTTTTACATTGATATTTCCCATAGGACGTGACAAAATGGACCCAAAATCAAAATATATTTGTGGTACGTAAAAAAATTATTAACCGGGATTTGAAGGGTCACCTTCCTCGCTGCAGCCATTTTTCCCCTCCCTGGTTCCTACGCCATCGTCTCCAACAACAAGATTTTGCGGCTACGGATTGAGAATGGGGTCAGGAAATCCAACAATTATCTCATAGGCATATGTGAACAAATTAGCATTGACCAGCTCAGAATTACTAGTCAGTAGGTCAGACTCCAGCTTGATTATCTTTTTGTCTAGCTTCTCCTAACACTTATAAATTTTGCATCATTGTGTTCTGCATTGGCTGTTCGATCCTTCTCCAATAGCTATATTCCTTGTGAAAATCCAGTGTCCTCTTCCAATGATCCATGTCGATCTCCAAACTCCACCCAACTAAAGATGCCATCATCGGACCATGCAACATGATGCAACTGCTAGGAAGACACTCAGAAGGAAGGCAAACATATGCCTCTTTGTGAAGCCAACATCAGATTATATAAGGCATTGTCTTCCACGACTGCACTCCACCATCACCATTAATGTCTGAAACTTGTCGATCCTCATTCCCATTAAGTAATTGTCATGCTCAATAGATCTCTTAAACCATTCCTGCAGCAATTTGCAATGGAACGAGGTGGAATTTTCCTTTATCTCTTCATCATTAAAACTGCCAGGTGATATGTCATTCTCCTAGGGATGATAATTGCACAACTATCTACCGTATTGTCCTCCGAGCATTTAAATCCCATCAGAAATTGCATCAAGGAGCCTCGTAACTCCAATCGATGGCTAAGTGGATACATAACACGATCCTCAACCCACATGTTCTCCATTTTGGGAGTTATTATTTTGGTTTTTATGAACTTGTCAATGCCATCATTGATGTCCTTGGTCTCTAGATATGGCATGATTCGACTAAGGAATAGGGAGAAATCCCATGTCATGTCCATTAAATTCATTTTTTCCTTCCCCTAATTCTGAACCTCTATTCACCATTTCATCGATCTCATAATTAATGTGGAAAAGAACGTGGAATAGGGACAATTTTTCGAATTTTTTGATTTGAAGATTGAGCCTCTTCATTAACATGGGGCTAAGTGATCATGAGCCAGATTGGATTTTGAAACAATTAGCAGAGAATTCCACATGATAGTAAATTGTCTGATTCCTTGACTCTGAGCTATGACTAAGCCTTTCCAAAGTGCTAAATGTTATGCTTATTGTTGGTTGTTGTACCTAATCGCACGCCAAATATGATTTCGATATGATTTCGACTTGTTTGTGAGGGAAAAATATTAATTCTCCTGTTCATGTCGCCCCTTGGTCATTCAAGTTTATTAAAAAACAAATTAGAATAATATATTTTAGAAGGGTGATTTGGGAAATTTTAGTGTTTTTTTAAGTTCTTCAAAAAGCTGAATTCATTTATGCATTTAAAAAAGAATTTTAATAATCTTTTCTAAAATTATATAACCAAATTCTAATAAAAGAGATGAAATTTTTTTATTAATTAAACCTGGCCCAAGAAAACAAAAAGACACCCAAAACCTAACATGAAATAGTCATAGATGCTTTACAAATTGACTTTCTTGGATTATTGAGCTGAGAGCCTCATTATAAAACCAAGTACGATGGATATGTGTAAGTTTATCCATGCTCAAACATGTGTCACTCTTAAAATTAAAAACAAAAATGAATATCTATACTTAAGTTTCCAATATGCAATAATATAATTTCATATCAACTTTAAAATGAGGTAAAATATTTAGAAGTAAAAAAAATATTTGAATAAGATCTTTAAACCTTATACTTTTCAAAAATATTTCAACACTAGATTTAAACAAACTATTTGAAGATCTTTAGTAACCAATATTAAATATACTTAAAATACATCAATAACATAAACCTATCTTAATGTGCCACATATATTTATATATTCTATATAGTGCTCAAAAATACCTATAAAAAATGAAAAATTCACATCATATATATATATATATATAAAATGATAAAGGATATTTTTTTTTCAAAATCCTACAATAAGATTAAATCTTACTATTAATATGTGTTAGTGGGCCGTTACTGAAAAGACCGTGAGTTCTGTTAAAAAAATAGTGATGAAAACTTTATTTTGGGTGCAATTTGATGAAATTCAAAATAAAAACTTCAAAAAAATATATGTCACAGTTGTTAGGATTTTCCATAGCTTTACGTGACTTGAAAGCGCTTCAAAATACCTATTACACGGAGAAACTATGTCTGCGGATACCTAATTTATAACATGGAGAAACTATAGCACATGTTCTCTCCAGGCTTATCAGCCGGGCCTTCATAGCGCGCAGGGAGTTGCCAATTTTACAGGCATTTGGACGATCTTCTTCATGAACAATCCTCTGAGCTTGAGGAAGGTTTCGTAATTCCTGGGCCACATCGTTTTCAAGGATACACGGCAACATTACCTGCCCACTGGTATGATTGTACACGGGAATCACAAACTTTTTCCGGCTTCGTGTATTCAATAAAATACAACATAAGGTTATAGTTAGCTATTACAATCTAGCAAAATTTCTGGGTTCAGTACAATCTACAACAATCCCCTCTTGGGTTTCCTCCCGCTGAACTGTCATTCCGCAAATTAGATTGAACTTTTGTATTTCTTTCTTTTTAATTTTCGATAGAATACATCCCTACGGTATTGATATTGTTCTCTTTTCTTAAGACATTTTTCTTTTCATCCTTTTTATTTTCCATGACAATGATGTGCAGAAATTCTTATTCCTACACTCAAGAAGGGCTTCTCTGTCTTTTAATAGTTTCTTAATCAGCTCAAACCAATCAATCCTAAGGTGGTTTTCGATGTTAATGGTTTCTTAATCAGCTCAAACCAATCAATCCGAAGGTGGTTTTCGATGTTAATAGTTTCTTAATCAGCTCAAACCAATCAATCCCAAGGTGGTTTTCGGTGTTAATTCGGTTTTCTGGGGACTCATTTCCTCTGCTCGGCCTCTTAATCAACTCAAACCAATCGAGAAATGGTTTTTGGGCATTTTATCTCGATTGCCGATTCCACGAATATTCCGCAATGGGATGACACCAGCCAGTGTCCCGTCCGATTGCCGAATATTGAAGAAATCGGCAATCGATCGGCAATCGAGATAAGCTCAGGGGTGGTTTTGGATGTTAATTTGGTTTTTTAGAGACTCATTTTCTTTGCTAGGTTTCTTAATAAACTCGAACCAATCAATCCCGAGGTGGTTTTGGATGTTAATTTGGTTTTCTGGAGACTCATTTCCTCTGCTCTTGGGCTTTTGTTGAAGAATCTAGATCCCCAACTAATATTCTTTTATGGTAGGTCGAGAACGAATGAGGGTTTCCAAGTTACATTGCAAAAATTCTACTTCATTGTTTTCTTTAGAAAAAAAAACATTTTTTCTTAAAATCTTAATTTCAACACAAACAAATAAACAAAAATACCACCAAAATAAGATCCTAGAAATTATATGGGAATTTGATGATGATGATGATGATGATGATGATGATGATGATGATGATGATGATGATGATGATGATGGTGGTGGTGGTGGTG
>APFE030279173.1:4556-29244 GCA_000404065.3 Pinus taeda
TCCACGTAACAAATCCTTCTAGAAACCTCTAGAATTAACCCAAAGTGAGTTTTTTAAGATAAAAATTGCGCCTTTTGACTTTCATAGGGGTACGCACCCTCCCCCTTACATACAGAGCATATAAGTACACAGATATCCTGAACAAAAGGTGGGAGCCCGCAGGCAAAAGTGAGAGAAAGTGCGGAACTAGAGTTACATTGCTTTTTTGGTGTCTTTCTCTCATTTCTAAAGCTTGTTTTGAAGAGCTGAGGTTTGAGACTTGCTTAGGAAGCTGGTATAGGTGGTGATAGACCCATACCGACTGCAAATAATCAAGGTGACGATATTTTTGTGTAACAATTAGTGTGTACAAATGTTTGATAACCAGTGATGTAGTGTCTGAACTTGTTTAGGGAATGGACTACAGCTAGGAGCTCTTTTTTGGTCATAGTATAGTTTAATTTTGCCTTGGACAAGTTTTTGCTGACAAAGTATATGTCATATGGTAGCTTCTCTTCAACTTTTCTTAAGGCTGCCCCTATGGCTTTGTTCGAGGCATCAGTGTGGATGTGGAAAGGTAGGGTCCAATTTGGACCTCTCAAGATTGGGGCGGTTACTAGCTTATCTTTCAACTCATCTAGAGCCTCTTGACAGTTGTCAGTCCATATAAACTCAACATCTTTCCCCAAAAGACCGAACAATGGTGAGGCTAGCCTACTGAAATCTTTAATGAATCTTCTATAATATCCTGCTAAGCCTAGAAAATTCTGAGCATCTCTTACCTTTTGAGGAGGCGAAACCTTTTGGATGATAGCAATTTTGTTAGGATCCACCTGCAATCCTTGCTGAGAAATTGTATGACCTAGCATGGTCCCTTCAGTCATCAGGAATTCACATTTTTCAGGACTGAGGGACAGGTTCATTTCAATACACCTAGTTAAAACTTTTCCCAGGTTAGTCAACGCTTCTTGGAAGTTGGACCCATAAGGAGTAAAGTCATCCATATAGATTTCCACTGAATCATGAACCAACTCAGCAAATATGCTCAGTATTGCTCTTTGGAAAGTGGCAGGGGCATTGCATAGCCCAAAGGGAAGGACCCAATAGGCAAAGGTACCCCATGGACAAGTGAAAATGGTCTTATCTTAGTCTTCCAGGCTGATTTGGATCTAATTATACCCGCTGAACCCATCTAGGAAAGAAAAGAACTTCTTCCTTGCCAGCCCATATAACACTTGATCTATGAAAGGAAAAGGGAAACGGTCCTTCTTGGTGGCTTTGTTAAGTTCTCGATAATCTACACAAATTCTCCACTTCCCACTTTTCTTCGGCACAAGCACCAGAGGAGAAACCCATTCGCTGTCAGAGATGGGGTAGATGAATCTTGCATCTGGCAACTTTTGCAATTCCTCTTTAACAATGTCCTTAAGGGCTGGATTCATTCTCCTCTGAGGCTGCCTGATTGGTGTACAATCCTCTTTAATGTAAATGTGATGGGTACAGACCGAAGGGTGGATTCCTTTCATCTACTTATAGCTCCAAGCGAAAGCATCCAAATGGCGGTTCAGTAGGCTACATAGCTCCTTTTCCTAAGAAGGGGATAGGGATGAGCTGATCTTCAAGGTTCTTTCAGGGCCAAATTCCACATTCTTAACTCTGGGATAGGTCAGATCAGCCACATAGAGGTCTACTACAGTGCTAGCTTGGGTTCCTTCCACCAACTCCTCTAATGGCAGCACACTGGGAGGCAGATTTTGAATCAAATTCTCAATCAAGTCATCCTCGGTTTGAGGGCCTCTCCGGGTGGCTTCCACTGTGCACACCGGTGTAGAGTAGAATTCATCCTCATCTTCCTCTGCCAACCATAGAGGTAAGTCATGTTCTAGCAGAGGTTGGGCAGGAGGATATAGGACTAGCTGTTTGGACATAGGCCCATTCTTGATGGTCATGCTCCCAGCTCGACAACTAATGTAAGCATCCACAGTAGCTAACCAAGGCCTTCCAAAAATGAGGGGGTATCTAGTGAGTTTTGCCTTTGATTGAAGGACCAAGAAGTTCGCAGGGTATTCCCAAGAATCAACAGAGACCATGACATCCTCCACAATCCCTTCGAGAGTCACGGTGGAGCGGTCTGCTAACTACAGTACTGTTGAGGTCTTTCTTAGGGAACTTTGAAGGTTAAGTTTGAGCATAGTGTCCCTGGTCATCACATTAATGGCAGCCCCTAGATCAATCAGGGTGTGGGGGATTATGGTGCCATTGATGTGGACATCAACTACATGACTCCCAGGGTCCAAATATTTTGGACAAATTACTTGTCCCAACATCAGATCAGACAGTTGTCCTATGAAATTGATAGTTGAGGCATCTCTCTTGCACCTGCCTGGGTACCTGAAACACTTCATCTTGATCAATTTGTTGTAGATTGGTACATATTTTATGGCCTGGAGAAGTGGTATTTTCACACACAACTATTTAAGTTCTCCCAGAATTTTAGTCTCCTCTGGGTTTTTTGCGTGGTTACCGTTAGTCTCTCAAGAAAGGGGGGAATGGCTTTGGGTTCACTTTCTTGTTTCTCTTAATCATCCTCCAGAGGAGGAGGTTGGCAATTTGGAAGGACCTTCCCAGATCGTAGGTTGATCTCTTGAATCTCCACAATGTAGGTAGGGCATGTTGTATCTCCAGTATATACCTGCTGGGTCTATCTGTTATTGGGGTTCGGGTTCGGTTGAGCAGGTATCTGGGCTTGTCTTGGAGGAGCAGGAGGCAATGGTTGTGGTTGAGCAGGTGGTGGAGAAAAAATAGCGGGAGGAGATTTGTATTAGGGCCTCCACCTCGATTGAGGTGCATTCCACTGAGCTTGTGGCTGAACATGAGAGTGAAACGAATGAGCAGTAGGTTGAATATGGTATTGAGATGGATAAGACCAAGGAGGAGGTGTAGACCAAGAAGGATGAGCAGGGGGACCCTAAGAAGGTATATGAGCGGATTGGTTGGGGTTGTAATAAGTTTGGGATGTCCCTTGCATCCCTTGCTGGTAAGGTCTGGATCCATGCGGCCTCCTTTGGTTGAGGAAGTAGAGTGGTTCAGTAGCTCCATCAGCCCCTTGGTACATGGCTTTAAGTCCGGGTAAGGTTGGGCATTGGTTTGTAGGGTGGTCTTCCTCACAAACGAAACATACCTCTACTGAGTGCAATGGACACTCGTTCTTACGATGCTTCCTTGTACACCTGGGACAAAAGATGGCCAAAGTCCTCACAGCTTCCTCTTTCTTCTGTTGGATTTGGAAAGTATCCAGTTGCATGGAAATGGTCTGTCTCACCTCACTTTTAAGGTCTTCCATCTGATTTGTAAACTCATGTTTGGAGAAGGTGGCACTGGTTGAAAGTGGATTCCCCCTACCTCTTTTCCAGACTGCCCTAGAGTGGTTTCTAAACACACTCTTTATGTCCTCATAAGGTAGTTGGTAGATGCCTCTGCCAGCTAGCAAATGGAGGGTATCTAGAAGGTCTTCAGGGACTCCTCAGAGCAGAACTAGCTTCAGAGATTCAAGGTCAAGTGTGCACCTGACCCTTTTATAACTAAGTTGGAACCTTTCTTAATAGTCTTCTAAAGATTCATCACTTCCCATGGTCATCTAAAAGATTTCTCCCTTCATTTCCTTTGACCTATAGTAGTCTCGATACTTGTTGTTAAAGGCTTGTTGAATTTGAGCCCAAGTTTTGATATTGTTTCTAAGTAACCCCACGAACTAGCGTAGGGCTGCATCCTTGAGGATAGAGGGAAAGAGTTTCAACTTTTGCTCGTCTTTTGCATAGTCATAAGTTCGACAAAGGACATCGAACTCAAACAAGAAGGTATCAGGGTCTTCAGTGGTCAATCCATGGAAGTGAGGTAAGGTTGAGGGACTTATGTTTTTCATTTTCATGTCTCCATTGCTTTCTCGGATGGGAAAGGCACCTTCTATTCTCTCCTCTTCTCCTATACCGTTTCTGTGTTCAGCCATGGTCTCAAGAGGAATGTTCTCTTGCTCTTATTCTGTTATAGGATCTTCGTATATCTCTGGAGGTTCACCTATAGGTTCTTCTGGATCACTGCCACCGAAGAAGAGAGAAGGGTGACTCAGTGATGTAGTGGGGGTGTTGGGTAAGAATTTTCCTGATTTGTCTTTGTTCCTACGAGGCATGAAAGGGACTATTTTTGGCTGATTTTTGGTTTTTTTTCTGCTTGTACCTGCAAAATGGAAATAGATTGAACTGCAACTAACTAAAATCTATCTTGCTGAAATGAAAATGTGGAATTGAAATGAAAGCAGGAAATGACTAATCTATGTTGCAGAAATGAAATTGCGGAATTGAAATGCTAGGCTACGCTTGCAGAATTGAAATTGCGGAATTGAAATGCTAATCTACGCTTGTGGAATTGAAATTGCAGAATTGAAATGCTAATCTATGAAAGCAGGAAATGTCTAATCTACTTTTGCGGAAATGAAGTTGCATAATGGAAATGAAACAATCTACTCTACGCTTACTGAAATAAACTACTTAGCAGAAGGTTGTAGTGGAAAATAGAAGAAAAGTAGCAATCACCAATACTCTGACGCTTCCCTGGCAATGGCACCAAAAAGATGGTGGGCTCCAGTATTGCAGCAATAATACTGCAACTCCTAGGGCTCCCTTCTTTACTTTTATCAACTCGGTAGTTCGTAATAAATTTGGAAGCGATGGTGCTATATGCACAAGTACTAGCTCTTATCGCAGGCTGTCACTTGATCAACTGGCACAAGTCCGCTAGGAGCTTAAGCCAACTTCTATGAGCTCTTAGAAGAAGCTTTTAACTGTGATGGATGAAAGCTAAATCAAAAGAGGCTAGTCTACTTGCAGAAAGAAGTTGAAAGCTGAAAGGAAATGCAAACCCTAGCAAACCCTAGTTTTACCAACTAACCCTACCGCTGCAAGAAAAAGGATGAAAGATACAGAGAGGGATGCCATTGACTCTTGGTAAGGTTAAGTGCATGTGTCTAAGCCACTTTTGAAGTGAAATCTAAAAGGGAACATCTTTTTGTATTTTTGAGTAATCTTGTAGAATTATTATGCATGTGCTTTAACTGTTTTTGGCTGTGCAAAGGTTGATTGATGAAAGGAAATGGTGTGGGCACTTGTAGGAGGTTGGGAAGGTGAGAAGAGGGCCTAAGGGGTCCCTAGCACCCTTCCAGAGAGTTTCACAGTGTTCAGGTCTCGAGAAACCGCTCTCGTGAGCTTCTACAGGAAGTTTGCAGGGGTCATCCATTATGTAGGCCATGTCTTTATTATTTCTACCAAATCATCTTCCTTGATCATATATGGCAATGGATGCCATTCCTTCTTTGTGTCTATGTGTACTTGTATGTACAATTTATGGAAATATTCCTTGAACCTCACCACGGGGCTGTATTGTTTTCGCAAACTTGGAGAAAGGTGTGGATGCTGGTTTACTAACATGTGTAGATACATTTGATATAGTATAAAAAATATCATATCCTCTTGCAGTCGCGATGGTTGAGTGGCATGCCACAATGAAGCATACCTCGTGGCCTCACATACATCTTCTTCTATCAGAGGAAACTGTGTATCCTCTAGCTCCTTCCATGCAAACATAGCAATGATCAATATTAGCTAGGCGTAGTGGAAATATGTACCTTTCTCCTGGATATCACGACAATAATCCAAGAATTCCTTGCATAAATATCCAGCTCAGTTATACTGGACTCCATTCACACACTGCACAGCTAAAGATACCACCGACGCAGAAACTTTATTTACGTGGCACTTCCTCATGATCTTTCTAGCCAAAATATGTGCGGTGAAATAGACTGCTTGGTCATTGATCGAGTTTATGTCGTAGCCCCTATTTCCTTTGACCAACCCATACTTCTTCATATTATTCACCACAACACGATCCTGATCCTTTCCCACAAACTCCTTTATGGGATTTCGCCCTTGGTAATGTAATCTTGTGATCCTTCATATCAAAATCTGGTCTATGGGTATCTTATTCCCCATCCATAGGTGTCCATCATGTATTAATATCAATAATTGTCACACACATGCTGTGTTTGTTGAACTTCTGCCAAAGTGTAGCACATTCAACATGTTGAGCAGCCCTAACGACGACAATCCATTTTCCCATCATTGTGGTTCTAATCTTGTTTCTTCGTTATATAGGTAGTGAACCTTCTAGAAGTACCGATCTAGTGTGAACTATGGGTACTTTGTCTGGTCATTAAAATCATTGTCTGTAAATTTTAGCTGCGAATGTTCCCTAAAATATCTCCTTCAAATGACACATATTTTGTCAATAGTGGTGTAAATGTCCCATACTTTGCATCCTTGGAGTCCTTTACTGGTTTGGAATTTGGCTTCCTTGGTAGGATTTATGAGAGTAGAGGTGAGATGAACGTTATGCCACCTTCCTTCACCTATATTTCCTCCATTTCTTCTTCAATATCGACTTGCTGAGGTTTCTTTTGAGTTTTCATAGGTTTGGCAGGATCCTTGTCCTGATTTTTCTTTGTTCTTTCTTCCTTGGTTTTCTTTTGCCGTGGTGATGTCTGCAGCTTTTATGGTGGTGGTACTACTAGTGTGGGTGTTTCAACTGCTGGCATGGACATATCTGTGACTTCCATGACTCTAGAAAATCCCCGTTCATGAAAATTCCGCACAATATCCTCCCAAGCTTGCAAAGTTGACATACACAACAGAGTCTCCTGCAACTTCTTCGCACTATTAATCACTCGAGCTCTCGATTAAGAAAAGTTCTTAATCTGAGATGAAGTTGAATATTTATAACAATTTTGGCCTTCGAACCTCATCATAAGATTTTATTTTGTCCCTATTCTGTTTAGATTTCATCATTAAATACGTATCTATCCTTAAATTCTTCCTGTCTTTTGTCTTAAATGCAACTTTGTGTGCATATTTTCCCTTTTAATGGTCATATTTCTACTTTTCTGGCCAACTTCGACGTGTCCCCTATTGTAGCGCACCTCTGCCTTACATTGCGGCTTCCTGTGAACTTCGACAGATTCCTGACTGTAGCAAAGTACTTTCTTCATTGAAGCTCTTTCTACAACATAGTTTATAGTCCAGTGCCCACTTTCAAATGTATGTGACACTAAGACTTTCTTCCTGTATTCTTTAGGGTGAAGATGTAGGGACAGGGTTGTCATTGCACAACTTCAACCTACTGCCATTTACTTTTCCCTGAATTAATTCTCCATTTAACTTCCTTAAATCAGCAAAAATCTTGATTTCTCCTTGTGTTTTCTTTTCTTGTACCACCATAGGACTTACCCACTCTGATTATTCCACATGTTCAATGATTCCAACTGCTATCATTTTTTCAAGTTCTTTCTTCATTTTTTATTTGTACTTTGGATTCATTCTATAAGGCCTTTTCTTAACTGACTTCCCATTAGGCTTTAGAGGAATCTTCATAACTCCTAAATCTCCTATTATTCCCTTCATATCTAAAAACTTAGTGGGGAATAAATCTTGGTATTCATGCAGAAGATCTATCACTTTGCTGACTGTTTCTTCATCCCAATAATCTCCTATAGTTGAAAACTCCAACTCATCTTCTGATCCTATATTCACCTTCTTTATCTTCAATGGCTTTGTCATATCATCCATTTCTAACTTAGGTCCATTCACTTCGCAGTAGCCTTCATATTATGCCATATCAATATTGCAAGGGTCTTCATCTTCTTCTGTAGTGGTGTTGTAGCATTCCAACACATTTTGTAGTTGTGCAACCCAATCAGGTTGCCAAGTGAATGGAATTTCATTCTTAAAAATCTTATTTTTAACTATCTGAAGGGATGAATCTATACATGGACAATCATCTTCAAAGCTAAATGTCAATATAAACCCATCAACCATATCTGCCCAACTCACAATACCATGTTGAAGTTATGTTTCTAGGTACTGGTTTTGAGGAATTGTCTCTAATGTATGGATGAACCCATGCACCCATTCTTCTTGTGGAATCTCCTTCCATGTTTTCATGCAGAGCTAGATGTGCTCTCTAGGATTAGTTTGATCATCATATTTATCTTCCAATTCTGTTTCTACCTGACCAAACCTTATCCATATCAACCTTTGACATTCTTTCCAAGTCCCTACATTCTTATTATGTGTATCTCACCATCCAACAGGAGTTTCTCTTAGGGCTATGTCCAAAGCTAACAATATTTGACACTCTGGTACATGTTCTTCATATTCTTCAAGAAAAGTATTTATATCACCCAAACCATCATAAAAAGGTAAGTCATATACCTCAACTGTCATACAATGAACTACTTTAATTAGTTTTTCACATCGCCCTGTAGACACTTCACGTAACCTATTTTTCTAATTTTCCAATTCATCTTCTGAATCTGAAGCACACAAACTGTCATGCTCCCAACTCAACTTGCCTTTAGTACGGTTAACACAATCTTGTTCCTATGCTGTCATATGGTAGATGTTATCTATATCAACTGTGTTGTGATCCTCTAACTAGTTCAATATACCTTTTTCCTTCTGATGGTTCCAAGGGAACGATCAATCTCAGATTGTTGCTTTCAAATATCATTTGCATCTTATTTAAGTTGATTATAGCCATGTTGGAAAATGCCCAATCTAGTCCAAGTAATGTAGGATAGGGGTTACTATCATCCAAAATTTTTATTACTTCGAAATCATTAGTAGTGCACACCCCTTCAATGTCCATTGTAATGCTTGATAATCTTCCTAGAGGAGTAATATTTTGTTGATTCACCATTCTTAGTTGAATAGGTGACCATTGCAACTTTGGTTTACCCATTAACTCCCATGTTTTCTTTTTCAAGACATTAGCTTCAGATCCCAGATCTAAAATAACTTGGTCCATGTCATATTCTCCTATTTGCTCATTAAGCCTCATTTCCTTTCGAGTTCTCTTATGTCTATGTAAATTTTTAACTTCGCACATCTCACTCCATGATACTTCTTTAGATGCATAGGAATTTATCATTTACTGAATCCCTTCTACACCTCTTTGATCTCGCAACAATTTCATACAAGGTTGAAGAAAATATTTTAAAGTATCTACCTTATGAGCTACATGTTGTTCTTGTATTGTCAGAGCTTGGCTTTGTGTCTAAGATGATACACCGTAGATATTCTTCTAATTTTGTTGCGCGTTAGATGTCGAAGCTCTTGCATCCATAAAGCTTTGATTCGCTTCCATATATACTTATTTTTCTTTTTGAATATCAAACACATGGTATTTTTCAATAATATTTCTAACCCATGTAGCTTCAACTTCCTTCTTTCCATATGCTTTATCATTTCCAGTCGCAATTCCACTCCTTGTTACAATATTGATGTGAGGTTCATTGGTCCTTGGTTCTGCAGTCATCATCTTAATGTTCTGTGTCAACTGTTGATTTCTATTTTCTTGCATTTTTGTCATAAGTACTGGACACTTCTCAATTACATAATCAAATGATTTACAATACTTACATGTCGTAGTAGGATTCTGGAAATCTCTTGCAAAGTGACTTGTTTGGCCACAGTTGTAAAAAATAATCTGTCCACAACCTCAACTAGCTCCACCACCTCGACCTTGGCCTTGATAATCACCTCAACCAGTATAATGTCCATGTTCCTCATGTCCATGTTCTTTAGCTTGCATTCTATAGGCATTAGTACTGCGCTCCATCATTAATTCAAAAGCTCGACAATTGTTTTCATCATTCCTTACTGATTTGCAAAATTTGCAATATAAGTTTCTTGGAGTCTGGACATACTTCTGTAATAGGTAGAAATATTCTGCGTGATGTTCGCCTCTAGTTTTACATATCTCTCACCATAAGATAGATCCAACATTCAAAGGATTAGGTGCTCCACAAGCCATGTAATTTCCGAAGAGAGGACATTGTTCCTTAGAGTGGCCTTTCGCTTTGTACTTTGTACACCACACTTCTTCCCGAACTTCCTTACTTTTCTTCATATCTTGTATCTACAAAGTAAAATCTTCTAGCTAAATTTGGATATGTTGCATACTTTCATTGGTATCCCCTATAGGTGAAGCTTTTAAGTTCATCTCAAGTTTTAAAGCTTTGACTTGAGTTTCTATCTTATGTTATGACAAAGGAAATATTATATGTGGAAGTAGTGCAGTTATAAACCATTATTTATGTTGATGCGGAGCTATTTTGAAGCTCACCTCATCCAATAATATCTTGAATATTTGATCAAATTCTCAAAAAAACTTATTAGGATTTTGTTTGATCTCTTTTAATTATGTGATGGACTCTTACTCAGGCTTTGGCTTCTTAAATTCTTTTAACATCACTGTTTTGATGTCTGCAAATGATCTAATATGATTGCTCGAATACTTCATGTACCATGTCAATTCTCTATCTTGGAATGTTGTGACAAGTTGCACTTTCTTTATAGTTTCATCATGGACCTGCTTCTCTGTCCATACTGCTTCGTATAAAAACCAAAAATTCTTTGGGTCCTCTAATCTAGTCCCTTTAAAGATAGGTAGTTTAATATCATCGACCATAGTTCTTCTTGGAGGGGGAGGGGGATGGGGGGTAGGGGGTAGGGAAAACCAAAAGCACCCCAATTACTACTTGATTCTGGATTTGACAAACTTTCAGGCTGGAAGGGTGAATACTGCAGAGTTCCTTCAGGGTTCTCAGGATGATTTTCTTCACTTTCAGGCTCACTTAACAAAGGACTATAGTCAGTTTCTATAAAATTCTTTGGATCTTAACCACAAGATCTCTTCCTAGTGTCTATTCTATATCGTTTTCCACTTCGCGTTGTTCCAGTTTCTTCCTCGGATCTTCTCCCAAACATAAGTAACTAATAATATGACTGCACGTAAAATTCCCTTTTCACACAAAAGCATCTTAATCCAAAGTTTTTAGAGATTTCAAGAACTTACCACATGCTCCTTCAAAAAATTCCATTCTTCTTTGCTATAGGACATAAATGAATCTATCGCAAACTTAGTAATGAATCTTTCCAAGATTTTGTCAATCCAGAAGTCAACAAATATTTAGAACCTATTGCTAGTGTTCTTGATTCACTTTATTAGTTCATGAGTCCACTCCTTAGGTTCGTCTCCTTTAAAACAATCTTTTCTTTCAGTTAACCTTGATATTCAATCGTATAGCTCAACATGAAACAAATGGAAGAAGATTTCTTATTGATCTTTGAAAATATATTTCTCCAACTACCTTCTAGTTGATAGATGAGGTTTTCTATTTTCTTTTTTTGCAAAGTCTCGTTCCTTCTGTTCTACCCAATCTTGAATTTCTTTCTTCAATGGATGCCACATAAACATCCCTGAAATAGATCCCAGTCCTGAAAATGGAACCATTTGTTGGCTTAGGTTGGGCTAACCCAAGTTCGATTTTTATTGTGCACCAACAAAACCATCAATCATGGACCCTTTCAGCAATGACCTGCAAGCAAGTCACAATCTCACCCGAATTGACTATGGGAGGTTGCAGAACTAGGTTTCTGAAGCCTGAGGGATGTTGCGATGTGACACTTTTGTATTTTCTTATGCTTTAACAATTATAAATTACTTCACATTCATGAACTACTTCACACTTATACATTAGTTCACAGAATTACATTCATCACTTAAACATAACATAAATATCCATAAACTTCACAGTACTGAAATAAAGTGCAGATAATAAGCAAAACACATAAAGACACAAATTTTACCGCGATTCATCCTAATGTGGGACTATGTCCACAAGAAATGTTGCTTTTAATAGAGAATTTGGTACACAAACAATTCTTTCTTGCACACACAACTGCAAGTTATCTACGCACTAAGTTGTAGACGGTTTGTGCACTAAGTTGTAGACCCAGGCCTCCGCGCACTCAGCTGCAAAGCCTCGCCCTTTCTCCAAAGTATAGATCACAAAAATATCACCATAAACATAGATATGGATCAATTCTATGCCTTCTTTATTTATTATTCATCCCTATATATACTATTACACGAGGAATAGACTATGAAAACAATATAATATAAGGGGATTTCAAATGAGTCAAGTGAAAGAAACACCTAGGTAGGAAAGCGATTGGGAGCTCCGGAACCCTAACCATGGTGGAACCCTAGGTTTTTGACAGGGAACCTACACCGGTTTCCTAACAACAATAATGGAGTTTGGATATTTGCAGGGAAAAAAATGAAACTACAGACAGGTTATCGAAATAAGTGACAGATCATCCTCTAGGAGAGTGGATGATTGTTGAGCATACACCTGCAGGAACCTATCACTTCTTCCATAGGCCGTACATTGATGGGAGACTTTAGGGAGGAAATAGTCCCTAATTATCTGCATATGGATACATAATTTTTTTGGAATTTTGATACAACTTCTTATTAGTATTTATGAGATTTTTTTTTTTTTTTTTTTTTTTTTTTTTTTTTTTTTTCTATAAATATGGACAGCATATACACACCCGTGTGGGTGAAATTTTGAACTGTTTTTATTGATGGTCTTGAACCAGTACAGTATACCCTTTGAGGTCTTTTATTGTAAATATTAGCTTAAAACAGTGGACAGACTGCCATGTTTACAGCATATGCCTTCGGGCACCTACAACATGTAATTTGACCAATGAAATTATGAATTTTCTTTTACAGGAAAAAAATACTATTACACGAGGGATTACATCGCTACATTACCATGGAACCGATACCATGGTTTCCAAAATACAAGGGACTATGGTACAAAACCATCAATGTTTACAATGTTTATACTTTTTACAAAATGGGAGGGCTTTGCCACGAAGTCCCTATGCTACATGGTCTTTGTTGTGCTCCGCTTCTCTACTGTGCACTCCATAAAAATAAGATTTCTTGCCCAAAATTTAGCCAACTTGGGCTATGCCCAACATGAGGTGAGGCACCCATCAAATCATGGTGAGTAGTTGAGTAAGTACCACTGGTTAGGAGAGATAACATGGGTTTTGGTATATATTGATGATGATGTTGATGTAGGTCAAGGGTATTGACCTAGATAAAAAATGTTATCGATAAGATTTACCTTTTTTTTAAATATCATGTATACAAAAAGCATTTGGATAGTCATTATAAATATCTCCCTAGCTAAGAGAGAATGTTGAAGAATGTAGCTATGGGTGGTCTTCATAATCCTTGATGTATTTATAATACTATGTAAAAACATGAAAGAAAATTAAATGTTAAATTTGAAGAAAGAAAATTAAAATAGAGAAATCAACAAAAACACCTAAAATTAAAATCCTTGAAAATAGTTCATACTCACATAAATAACATATTTACCATTGGTTACTACTCGCCATAATTTAAGCAAGTATTTACATAAAAATGCAGAATAGGAACAAGATGTAAATATATATACTTACTAGGAGAACTGCCTACCATTATTTACGTGATTTTCAATACTTTATCAAATATGACTACAAATGTAAATGTCTAGACTTACAAGAATTTAATTTACAAAGGAACATGATTTAATTTAAGACATGTCTCTTGGGTATCTTGGGTATAAAATACACTTGAACTTTTTCATTTTACATATTCACTTATCAGTCACATGCCTCTCTCTCTTACTCACATGATCTCACATATCCTTAGCTTTCAACATTGCAATCTCTACTTTCCTTTCATGGTTATTGGTTGAATTTCTGAGTTGTGATTGATTGATGAAGATAAAATAACTATAATATATTGTTACAAGTAATTACCATAGTTTAGAAATAGTGCTTGTATCCATTGCACTCTATTTTCCAACATAAGCAACACCTAGGTTCATTCATGATGATCTCAAAAGGTAGGTATACCTATGATCTGTAAATTGTCGTGGATATTCCACTAGACAGTTCGTCACAACAAATATGATAAGATTATAAATAAAAAGTTGAAATCTACACTATGATGGTTTATTTCTCTTTCGCTTTTTGGATTTGTAATTTATTTTTTATTGAGTATGCATGTAAATTATAACTATACTGAAAATAGAGAATAATGAAATAAAAAATCATAAACCACAATTAATACAAGGTATATCTTAAATATGAATAAGAGATGGAGTTCAAGCTGATATTTAGGATTGGCTCTTGTTGGGACGCTCACCCATTCGCCATTATAGGCCTAGAGTTTGATCTTTCCTTTGAGGATTCGCCATGGCACATAGGTCTTGCCTCCTATTTTCTCTTAAGTGTTGATAGATGGATGCATTAGTTCAGGTATGCGACAAATCAACCCTTCCTCTGTTGTGGTTTGTGTTTGATTTTCGTGAGCTCCAGAAGGAAAAATAAAATAGGTTTTTCACAAGTCTGTCTTTGTTTTATGCATGTAGTTAAGGACCAAAGTCCAACTAAGATTTCAAATACTGTATGATTTAATTTGGATTTGGTTTGTTTGAGGCGAGTGCAATGGGTGCACCTTACAATGACATTTTTTGAGTCTCTTTTTCCTTTTTCCTAGTATTTTTTGTCACGAGTTTTTATGCTTTCTTGACCTTGTTGGCTACAAAGTTCATCGATTTGAAATGGTATACATTCTCAGGGGATTTTTTTCTCAAGTATTTCCCCTCAGATCCCCTTCTTTGTTCTGGATGTAAGACAAGCATAGATAATATTGGAAAAAACTTAGATCTTGATAAAAAAATATAGATGGGAAGTCCATCATTTTCTAATTGAGGACTTGGACATGGTGGAAATTTTGAAACGGAAAATATATAATAGGATGGGCATCTCTATTTTTTCTCAATTCTTGTTATGCGAAGGGAATATGCTTCAGGATTCTGCCTAGTTGAGAAACTACTGCAACAATCATAACTCAACCATTATTCTAAACTTGAGGCCGCATGGGAAAATCCTAGTGGCTCTTCCTCTTTCAAGGATGCAGTGCAAGGGTAGGCTCATAAAATAGTTGATAAACTCTAATATAACATAGGACCCAGGACCCTAAATTGTAGAACAAACAAACCAAGTACAAGTTATGGCAGTCAACCTTCCAGAGGTAAATTCTATATTATTTTTTCTCCAATCAAAGGCTATAATATGTAGGTTTAATTGATTCTGGCCCAAAGTTGATGCAGTATACCAATGGGTATTTTCTTCCTAGACCCCAAATTGTGATATCTATTTCTATTCCAAAGGTTTCTTTATTGTTCAATTAGATACATAGAAATATCTAGAGATTTTCTTGAATTATGGGCCCTAGTTTTGGGGTAGAGTTGGGCTCTTCATAACCCCATGGTTCCCATATTTTGATGGTACAAAAATGGTGGTGTCCACTATGCTAGTTTAGGTGAGACTACCAAATTTTCCCCTCCCCTTCTGGCACCACAAGGTAATAGAGGATATTGGGAAATCCTTGGGGAAATTAAAAAAGATAGACCTAGAAATAACAGAGAAAGGGTTTTTTACTTTCATCATAATCTGTGTTGAGATAGACCTCGGTAAAGGTCGACCTGATCACATTAAATTGAAACATAAAAAATTTCAGCGGACCGAAGTGTTAGACTATGAGAACATGAAATTATGATATCAAACATGTTTTGAAATAAGACATCTGTAGAGTACATGCCCACAAAAAAGAAAAAAAAAAAAATAAAAAAATAAAATAAATAAAAATAAAATATAAAATAAAAATAAAAATAAAAATAAAAAATAAAATAAAAAAAAATAAATAAATAAAAAATAAAAAAAAAATAAAAAAAAATATTAATAAATATAAATAAATAAATAAATAAATAAATATAAAATAAAAATAAAATAAAAAAAAATAAAAAATATATATATATATATATATACAAAAAATGAAGAAGAAGCAGGCCCATAAACCAAAGGTATGGCAGGCTTTAGACCCCCACCTCTCTGAGGAAGAAGAATATGAGACCAAGGTGAACCAAACAAACCAAGAAAAAGTGGATGCAGAGGATCAACATAGTTCCATAGCACACTTGCATAATGACACAAAACCACCAGTGGTCCATGCACCAGATTAGAAGGAAAATTAGGACCTTGCAGAAGATGAGACAGGGGGTACAAAGAGACCACATGTTTTTGAAAGCTCAGACTTGGACAAAGAATACCCTTTGAAGGCTACAGGTTGTGAGCTTGCAATGGTTCCATTTGGTCCAAATATAGGGGATAGAAAAAAGTGAAGAAAAAGAAAGGAAAAAAGGAGAAGTTAAGTGATTATTATCACACTTAACTTTATTGTTTCATCATGTATTTTCTTTGTTGTTTTTTTCTTTTATTTTTTCTCTAAAGCCAAGAGGCATATTTTTCCAAAATTATTTTTAGCATATGTCGAATGTAATTTGTTCCATTATTTTATGATGAGAAGAATTACGGGTGTTTTTCTTCAGAAAAAATACAAGGTATATCCTTGAAAACCCTTTTGGGAGAAAACCCAACTGGAAGGTGAGGCCACTATGCTCTATTTATCTAAACATAAAATGGTTGAAATTACAAAGAAGTAAGGTCTATGGCTAGTGGTCTATTACATACATGATTCCTCTCTATGTGCTCTTTCCCTATCCCTCTCATCTACGCTACTTGTCTATGGAACAAAATTGCCTTGAAAGGAAAGGAACTCCTTTTCATCCTAGAAGCCTGATTATAACATAGCTCAATAACCTATTAGTGGATAGTTTTGAATCCTTCAATTATTAACTAGAGTTACAATATTAACTCTTATAGAGTCTTCTTCATCATGATCATGTCGATAGTCCATTTTCAATGAATAATTTGGGCTAATGTGGCATCCTCTCAAATTATGGTGGTCAAAATAGGAAGGTCAAATTCCAAGTGGCATAAGTTTTATATACAAACTCTGATTGAGGAGGTAATTCTTCCATTGTTGGAAAGGTCTTTGTGTGTACAATGGGAAAAACATGTATTACATTAAAGTAACAAAATTTTACCCCCCAAAAAATTGATTCTAATGCCTCAAAATGATCCCTGAAGTTTTCAAACCTTAATTTTCCAAATTGGGTCTTGTCAATAAAAATGGTCCTATGAGTTGATTCCTCCAATTTTTCCACTCTAAAAGCACCGAGATAGATGAAAAACAACATAATAATATAATCTAGATCACACCTCTCATTTTTAGAGGCTTTTAGTTCTTAAATGCTTCTACTGAATGAGGTGAGGAATTTTTTCCTCCACATTCTCTCGGGTACATCATTTAGCTTTGCCTTAAAGTTTTCCTTTCAACCCAATCTGCTAAAGGTCACGTTCCTATTATCTTGTATTTCTAGAACTATTTTACAAAATTGCATCCTTTTTCAACTCTACGTGAGCATTTAGTGCCAAATCCTCTAAAAACTGTAGGACTTGTTCCTCTTTTTGATCTAGCATGGAAGGCTCATAGAGTTTCAGATTCCCTACATTCATAACTAAGTAAATGTGTATGAATGGGGGTAGACTAAGTCTATAGGCATTATCTACTATATTTTCGAGTATCTCAAAGGGACCGTACCATAGAGACTTGATTTTCCTACCAAGACCCTATAGCCTCTCCTTATTCAATTGTAACCATACGCTATCTCCCACCTTAGATGACTTCTTTGTTATGTGTTGATCATGCATGGCCTTGAATTTTTCCTGTGACTTCTGCAATGTATTATGTACTGGTATATGGGTCTATCTAATCTTAAAAACAAAAAATTCAGCCTCAAGGCAACCCTTCTAATATTCTCGCACACTCCTCCTTGTTGCTTACATGCAATATCCAAAGGTGAAGGTAGCAAATATCCAAAACAAGTTTCAAATAAGGACTTACTAGTATAATTATGGGCTACTCTATTATAATATTTTTGTACATATACCATATTTTCATCCCATATCTTCAAATGATTCTTATTGTAACCCCTCAAAAGCTACACCAAAGTTCTCTTGACTACTTCTATTTGCCCATCTGTTTGTGGATGGAATGATGTAGACCTATTTAAATTTGTGTCCATCTTCTCCACAATGTAGTCCAAAATGAACTGAGAAATATTGTGTCTCTGTTTGAAATGATTCTTCTCAGTATCCCGAAGTGCACCCAAACCCATCCAAAGAAAAAGTTCATTGATTTGTGCCCAATGATGGTCTTTTTACAAGCATCAGAACACACATCTTGTTGAACCTATCAACTACCACGAATAGTTAGTCATGTCCCTTCTTGGTTGTTGGTAAACCTCCCACAAAGTCCATGGAAAGTATTTCCCAAGGACAAGTGGGTATAGTTAAGTGATGATATAGACCATGTTTCCTATTACTAGGATTACTTGTACAAAAAAGCACACATCCTCTTATGAACCTAGCTACATATTTTCTCATCTTGGGCCAATACACATAAATCTTCAAAGGAAATACAACAAAGCACATAACCGGAAAACAACAATGATCTATTTACTCACAAAGTCAAGAAGTCATGAGCTATCAAGTAAATTACATACAAGACATAGGAAAACATAATTGGTTGTATTAATAATGAAATAAAAGAAAGCTTACAACCAAGGTCTTGACATCGCAAGCCTTCTCAGAGGGTTCAATCAGTGTATTTCTCAAGCATTCACTCTTTGAAGATGGATCTCCCAACATACAAAGTCTCTCTCTCACTCATAAGTTCTTACGTAAAGTTAAGGGCGCTTCACAACCTTCCACAAGCTATCAGCACTCTCACACTTGTTCACACCCACACTAGCTATCTATCAAACTCAAAAGCACTAACAGCACTACTCAATCCAAGAAATTGCCAACTAGCTGATCATAGCAAAGGTGAGTGTTTAAATAGGAGAAGGAGTCTCCATGAAAGGTGGAAGATAGAGCTTATCTCCAAGGAAGGTAGCACTAATGATGGAACTGCCACACCAGAGAAGGAAGGGCGACACAAACTAGGCCAACAACTAGGCATGGAGACATCCAGAAGGCCGACTGTTGGAACGAATTCACCCAATCTGGATCATCGCGAGTTTATAATTAAGCTTTAGCACTGACATTGTTAGCGAGCAATGTAGCCAGTGAGATCGTTGCTAAAGATAGCAAGTAGCCTCATGACGGAGCATGAAATCGGACCATCACGGGAAATAGATGTACCTCCGCACTGAAAGCATGACTGGACTGTTGACGACCACTGTTCATCGCGTATATTAAGTCCATTCTTGCGATGAGGTAGATACCTTAGGAGAAGTGGGTCAATGGCAACATAAGAGAGCATTTATTCAATATGAGCATGTTTGAGTTGGACACATAACACAATAGAAGGACTGGGAGTGAAGGCAGTGACAAATTACTGGGTAATAGTAGGATTGCTTTTCCTTTGGATGAGGTGGATCTAGTTATAGGCCTTCTCACATGGGTGATAGGAGAATTAGGAGGAGGCATTTTCTCCTACTGTTTAGGTGAATCCTCAATCACAATGGAAATTTTGGTTGGTGTTTGGGGTTTCCCCTACCTTATCCTTGTGATTTTCCTTGTCCTGAAATATAAGGGGGTTTGCCTCTGTCTTTTTCCTTTTGGTTTGATAGGGGTGCTAAGAGTAGTGAGAGCAGTTGTTGCTTCTCTCTTAGTGGCCTCTGGAGACACCCTAGTTGACTCCTCCTTGTCTTATGCCTCCTCTTTTTCATTTTCCTTTTCCTCTCTATTTTTCCTCTCCTCTTCTCCTTCTAGCTCCTCATCTTGTGTATTAGTTTCTTCCACGTTATCTTCCTCTATTTCATCATCATTCTATTTCTCTTTCTCCTCTTCTTGTTCATCTTCCTTCTCATCTATCTCATCGTCATCATGCTCTGCTTCTTCTTCCTCTGCTTCAATCTTTTCCTCAGCCTTTTCACTAAAAGTAGGACTAAAATCATATGTGAGAGCCTTGATGTCCTCTTATATTAGCATGTCTCTGAAAACTGACCATTGGATAGGAATTTTGAGGTTTTGGAGGGAATCATCTATGATTATTCTGATTAACCCATGATGAGCTAATTGTTGGGAATTTCCCTCTTGCACCTTTATGCTTGTGTCTATCAGTGATTGCAGAAGGAAGTATGGTATGTTGAACCTGTGGTGAGGATGTGTTTCTACTCCAAACCTCAACTCTTCAAGAAGCCTAAAGTGATAGCGATATACCACACTATACCTACCCTCACATGATACGTATTTGATAAGTTGGTATCTCACCTTATTCTAGGGATATGTCAGGCTTGCTCTCCTTACTCCATTCTTGTTCTCAATGGGTTCCTCACCTTTTAAAAATAATTTCCTCTTGGGAATTTGGCTATCTCCCTTGTCTTCCTTCCTCCATGGTACTCCTAGGGGAAGTGTGGTAACTTTTCTGATGAGTTCAGAGGTGAGATCTATGGAGAGGCCTCTTAACACAACAATGGCATGGACTCTGGTAAGTGGAATGAGGGAGAGAGCAAACTCTTGGACCACTTCATCATCATACCCTCTTAATTTTTAAAAATACCCCATCTAATTATGCCTTGTGAATATTTCTAGCACCTGAGGGTGTTGTTGAATTCTCACAGTGTTAAGGGTATTCATTATATTAAGCCCTCCTATCATCTTGGTTTGTGAAGTTTGAGGAAATGAGAGGGTTGTTACAATTGTTAAATGTAGTAGTAAATAACTAAAATGACTATGTCGATAATTCCCTTACACATCTGCCAAATTCACTTGAACTAGAGTATTTCTTGTTTAATTCACTTGGAAAAAGGGAAATAATTATAGAGCCTAACTCTTCATAGTGTTTTCTATGGCCAACTCCCATGTTTTCCCCTCTGAAACTCCTCTCGTCCAATCCTATAGTTCGTGTATCCTGTAGGAATCATGTGTTCAATCCTGTAGGATTTCCTATGCAATCTTGTAGGAAGTCCTATCCAGAAAAACAATGGCGTTTTCCTATTTTGTAGATGGCCTAGGTATGAGAGTGACTTTTGCAAGAGTAAGCCTCAAGGAAATGCATGCATGAGTGCATGGGGATCAACAAATATTTCTCCTTATGGTCGAGTTATGTGAGGTGGTGTGATGGTAGCAGAGGTACGTTTTCTATTTTTGGACCATTGGTCCCCACTACCACCTCATCATTTCCCCCTCCTCGTAATCAAATCCCAGTTCATGCCTCCATAGACTTAGCTATTTTTGTCCTTCTCTTCTCCTTTTTTGACTTAACTGTTGCCACATGTGGGAGGACCAATTGTTTTGTCTTCGTCAACTGAACGAAGGTGGCCAAGTTAAATGGCCACCTTTTTCTTATAAACCAACTTACTCGTAACCTTTACATATTTTGACTACATTATGAAAATGAGAGAGTGAGCAAGATACTTACTTGTGGTGCTAACCATTGCTGTAGTTGTTGAAGATTGGAGGTGTTCGTTGTGTGTTGGCTGCATGCTAATTTTTTCCTTTTTTTTATTGCTCCCTGATAATTGCTTTGATGTGTAGGTACCTGGTGTTGAAGATGTTGGTGTTGGTGTTTCTTTGGAGCTCCTTCTTCTCTTGGATCATTATGCTGGAAGCTTGTTGCAATCATGATTTGAATTCTACGGGATAGACTATTATAGGATTTCCTACAGGATGTCCTATAGCTACTTCTCCCTCAGAACTCTTAATCATACACTCTGCTGGGATTTTGAGGATGGTGACATGGATCAAGAGGAAGACTAGGAGTGTGGAGAAATGAGACATACTCAGGTGTTTCTCCCTTCTGCTCTCTGTTTCATGTTTTTTCTTAAAGACTGTGACAAATATATATTTTTTGAAACCGATTTTTCTAATGGTGACTGCAGGGGTGATAAAAGTGGACATAGGTACGGCAATGAAATGTTGATGTAGGGGTGTTATTTATTTGACATATCAGGTCATTTTTTTCCCTAGGATAATTTCCTGTAGGATTCCTGAGCCATTGTAATTCCTACAGGATCACCCTGTAGGTTTTCAGGGGATCCTGTAGGTTTACAGGGGATCCTGTAGAAAACACAGTCCCCTTGTAAACTGAAGCAAAGGAGTGGAAAAATGGAAGAAATGGTGGAGTGATGAATGAAAATGAGTGGAAAAATAAAAATGTGAGTGAAATAGGTCCCTTTTTTATCCTCCTTTGTTCTCTGATCGTCCTCCTTGCTAACTTGCAAATAGAAATTTTCATGATTTTTTCCCCTTTTTTTTTTGAAAACAACTAGGCTACCTTTGAGAGGTTTTCATCCTAGTTGTTTGCCCTGGGTGCCTTAAGAGTGGTTTTCCCCCAAGGATTTTTTTTTTTCCTTTTTTTTTGACACCATTGGGTCGCCCTAAGAGGTTTTTAACCCAATAGTGGGACTCAGGCACCTCATGGAGGTTTTCACCTGAGTCCTTATTTTTCTTTTTTCTTAGTGATTTGATGAAGCAGGAGCTGAAACTTGCTCCACTACCATCACTATTTTATTGATACCATCAATGAACTATTGCTTTGACAATGGTATTTTGTAAAATTTCAATCAGTGTCCATTAAAAAGTAAAGGAATGGCCTCTTCTTCTATGGTTTTGATCAACACTAAACCATTATCATGACATCTCTCTATAACATAAGATCCTAGCCATCTTGTCTTCAACTTGTCGTTAAAGTATTTATATCTGGAATCATATCACAAGTCCGAATCACCTTCTTGAAATTGTTTATTCTTGATGTTTTTATCATTCCATCTCTTCCTCTGAAGTTGGGTTACTTCCGTGTGCAGGAGGGCCTGCATTCTAAACTCATATAAACCATTTAACTACAACAATCTCCCTTTTTGTGCACTATTGAGATCTAGATCTAGTTGGGATGCCATCCTTAGTGTGTTATACTCAAATTCAATGGACAATAGGGCCTTTTTCCCATAGACCAACTCATAGGGTGTGAATCCAGTGGTGGTCTTCCAGGTGGTATTATAGGCCTCAGTGGCCTCAACTAGTCTATCTGCCCAATCTTTCCTGTTGTTGTTAATCACCTTGGTCAAGATGCCCTCCAACGCTGTGTTGGTCACCTCCACTTGCCCATTAGCTTGTGGGTGATAGGGAGTGGAGGTCCTATGCTTGATCTTGTGATGATTGAGCAAGTCTTTAATCATGTTGGAGGTAAACTGACTGCTTTGATCAATGACCAGTTCTCTAAGGTAGCCAAATTTATAAAATACATTCTCCCTTAAGAACTTAGCCACCTTATCCTCTGTTCCTACCTTAATTTCCTTGGTTTCAGCCCACTTAGTTAGATATTCAGTGCATACAATGATGTATTGTTTTTGCTTGGACGGAGGGTAAATAGGTCTAATGAAGTCCATGCCCCACTTGTCAAATGGCTCAAAAGTCACTTGAGGCTGTAGAGGCATTTCATCCCTTGGAGTACGCTTCCCCATCCTTGGCACCGATCATGTTGACTAGTATATATTTTCACATCATTATGAGAGTGGGCCAATAATAGCCTTCTTGTAACACTTTGAATAATGTCCTCTTTGCTATAAAGTGACCTCCACAAGGCCCATCATGACAGGTCAAAAAGATGTTAAAGACTTCCTCCTCCCTGAAACACCTTCTCAAGATTTAATTTGGGCCAAGTTTGAAGAAGTTACCCCCAATCCAAGTGAAGGGGGCACTCTTCCTTGTAATCTTTCTTTTCTCTTTGGAAGACAAGTTTGATGGGAACTATGCAGATACCAAATAGTTTGCTATGTCAACAAACCATGGAGAGAGAACTGAAATGGAGAACAAGTGCTCATCCGATAGTTGATCATCAACCATTCCCTCTTCACCTGCAGGAAAAGTTAATTTGGACAAAAGGTCTGCAACAACATTTTCCTTACCAAGCTTATCAACAATATTTAGATCAAATTGCTGTAATAAAAGCAACCATCTTATAATACAAGCATTCACATCGAGTTTATTCGTTAAATATTTGATTGTGGCATGGTCAATATGGACAAATGTTTGATAATCTGTAATATAATGCCTAAGTTTTTTCAATGAATGCACAACAACCAGGAGCTCCTTTTCGGTCACTGTGTAGTTTAGTTTGACCTTTGACAGATTCTTACTGATAAAGTGAATGGCATAAGGAAATTTTCCATCTATCTAACCTAGGGCTGCTCTGATGGCTTTGCGTGAGGCATTAGCATGAGTGTGAAAAGGAAGGGTCCAATTTGGGCCTCAGAGAATTGGGGTAGTGGTTGACTTGTTCTTCAGCATGTCCAAGGCCTCTTAACAACTTTTTGAACATATAAACTTAGATTCCTTGGCCAAAAACCCAAATAAAGGAGAGGCCAACTTTCTGAAGTCCTTTATGAACCTTCAGTAGTATCCAGCTAATCCTAGGAAACTTCTGACATCTCTCTGCTTCTTAAGAGGTGGGACCCTTTGGATAATAACTATTTTGTTGGGTTCCACCTACAGTCCTTGTTGAGATATTGAATGACCCAGCATAGTCCCTTCAGTCATCAAGAATTCACATTTCTCGAGATTGAGAGATAGGTTCATCTCAATGCATTTATGAAGTACCTTACCTAAGTTTGACAAAGCCTCCTCGAAATCATCCCCATAAGATTTGAAATCTTCCATATGTATTTCTACCGCATCATGGACCAACTCAACGAAGATAATCAGGTCTGCTCTTTGAAAGGTGGCAGGAGCATTTCATAGGCCAAAAGGAAGGACCCTATAGGAAAAGTGCCCCAAGG
>APFE030279190.1:0-18320 GCA_000404065.3 Pinus taeda
CTTTTGTTTTTTCTCGACTCTTTAAAATTGAAAAAACAAGTTGTGTCAAAGCGTCTAAAATTCATTTAATTTGAAAAACATTTTTCCCTTTTCTTTTGAGTTGATCAAGTAATCCGCAATAGTGGAATAAAGTCAATGAAAACCCCATCGTTTGCGGAGACTTACAAGTCAACCATTGTTGACTCTAGAAGTGAAGCCATTCTGGACAAAGCGAACTCGTTTAACCAGATCAAAGTCCCCTAGGTTGGTTGTGGCAAGCACTCCAACATCCTTAGAGACTCCGGTTACTCCGAACATTTCTGGAATCCCTGCCTCTACAGAAGAAATTCCGCAACAGTAACAGGACATTACAACTGATCCTAGTGTGACGGTTAACACTTCTATTCCTTAACCAGTTACATCTTCTTCGGCACGAGAAATATTTTACAGACCTGACAGTCTGCCTCTTCCTCCTGGATTGATTTCCATACAAGAGATTGTGGAAGATCCTCCATCTAGCACTCCAACTTGGAGCTGAGATCACACTATATCTTTCTTCATCAGAGAATATTCACCCGCCCTCGGAAGTTCCTCAAGAATCGCTGAGGAATCTTTTGGATGGACTTAATATGTCTAAACAACCGTCAACATCAAGCAATCTGTCACTTGACACAGCAACAACGAAAGTTCCTTGTGCTATTCTGACAATGTTCATCGGCGTAACATCTGTCCCAACCAGTTTTCAATCGTTGGATGGAGTCCATCTTGGGACTATTTCGACAGTATGCAATGTTCCTGTTTGGTTGTCCGGAATTATATCTGGAATCTCTTACATTGAGTCTCGACAAATTGATCCGTCACAAGGTAAATTTGGGCAAACTGGTCCCCAAAGGAAAATTATTTCTTTGAGCACTGGATTACCGTTGTATGGACGGCCATATACCCTTTCATTGTCTTCCCTAGAAGGGCAACCATGCGTGAGCTCGCAACAAAATTTGGGTTATGCTGGAATCACAACTAGCGGTTGGGTACCAGTCCTGTCTCAACAACCAAGAGTTTTATGCTCGATACAACAAAGTTCACCTATGGCAAACATTCCCACTACGCCGGCTATTGTAGCTGTATCGCAAGTACAAGCGTCACCAATTGTATGCCAACCTCAAGTTTCGTAGGTTGCAATACAACAATCTCTTGTACCTTCGACACAACCACAATCACCCACTAGTGGAATGACACAGGTTCAAATGGGGAACACCAACCCCCA
Organism: Pinus taeda; assembly: GCA_000404065.3. Classification (NCBI taxonomy): domain Eukaryota; kingdom Viridiplantae; phylum Streptophyta; class Pinopsida; order Pinales; family Pinaceae; genus Pinus; species Pinus taeda. The sequence continues at coordinate 1,244 of APFE030279190.1, forward strand.
TCTTGATCAAACAATGACTGTTGGACAACAGTCCATGGCTTCACAACCATGGCTGGTGCAATACCAACAACTGCAATTCCAACAAGATTACCAAGGATATGAGCAACAAGTCTTTGCGAGTAATGGGCAGCAGTATCAACCATATCATAATGGTTATGCACATCAACCTTACCAAATTTACCAACATCAAATGCATTATGCTAGTATGCAAAGACCGACTGCTCAAATGATTCCATCTTATCCTGGGTATGCTCAACCAAGCCTAAATCAATAGTTGCACTTCGTGGCAACTCTAGAGTTACCAGATCTAAGTCGACTAACAAATGATCCAATTGTCTACGCCCCTTGGTGGCTGACGATCCCGCATAAACTTCCATTAGATATTCCTAAATTTAATGGAAATCTGGGCGAAGACCCATCGAATCATGTGATGACCTTTCATCTATGGTGTTCGTCAAACACTCTCAATGATGATTCGATTCGGCTTTGCCTCTTTCAGCACACGTTAATTGGTCCATCAGCAAAGTGGTATATCGAACTACTTAGAGCTTCATTTGATAACTTCAGTACTACAGCCACAACCTTTTTAACCCATTTTCAATTACCTATCAGGTACGAAACATGAAATGAGTTTCTCACCAATTTTAAACAAACAATAGCCACTCACATATCCGATCATATTCATGAGTGGCGGCGTTGTCCTAGAATGGTGAAAACATATGTTCCTGATCAGCTATTGGCTGAATGGTTTATTGAGTCACTCTTACCCGCTATTAAAGAAGATGTGGAAAAGGGTGGAGTCGTCACTCAAGAGAAAGTTATTGCTCATGCACAATATCTAGACTTGATTGATACTCAGTCTGGCTTTCTCTAAGATAAAATCCCTAACGCTCCTAGACCAGAATTCTCCGTCCCTCCACCTCCTAAATCAAACAAAGACTCTTATGTCGGCGATGGTGTGATAGGCACGACAAGCACTAAAACCGCAAAGGCCAAATCCAAAAACGCCCACACGGTTTTGAGTCCAGATGCAAATGAGGAACTTCTAGCCTTAGAAGTAAATGTTGTATCAACAGACAAAGGCAAAGAAACTAAGCAACCAGGAGGCAAGAAGAAAAAACAAGGGAAGAAGAAAATCCAGGGAGACTCATCTCCTAGGAAACGTTGTGTAAACCCTTGTGGGAATGCAAAACCCAAAAGTCCATGCAGTATATGTGACGAGGATCATTGGACTTGAGAATGTACATATAAATAAGAACTTAGAAAATTCTTCAAAAGTTCAAAAACCTTGGTTGTATTGACGGATTCGTTTCCAAACCCAGGAACAAATATGGTTGCTAGCGAATATTCTTCCCGATCCCAAGTTCTAATGTTGTGAGTCTTGAAGCAACTGAATGACACTCTTATAATGACAAGGAGTAAAGATTATGGGAATCCATAGATGTTGAACAACAAGGACAATGACCAACCTAGTAGTTCAACAACGACTTCAACAGAAGTCGTGCCACCCATCATTCCTGAATTAACAAAAACACCAAGAGTAGTACACAAACGACGTTAATCCAGTGCCCGGCAGCACAACACTAACTATAGTGGAGATTTATTCGAAATCGCCATCCGCGAGCTCGACTCTTGAAATACTGGAAATTTCCCCCTCCCAAAAGTAGGCTTTATTGTCAGCAATAGGTGGGATTGACCCAACGGATTCCAATCTTGTATCTTTTAATCATAAAGGATATGACCCACAGTTGCTAGCTCAACTAGCTTCCCTCATTCAAGTGAAAGCCCTCAACAAAACTGTTCATAGACCAATTATTGACGAGGGAGCATCCACATGTATCATGTTGATGAGTTGCTGGAAAACTCTGGGGTCTCCATCTTTGTCGCTATCGTTAACAACATTAAAAGCATTTTATGGACAAACATACACCCCGTATGGGATACTAAGTAACTTGCAAGTCGAACTCGGGAGCAAAACAGTAGAAATCGATGTTGAAATCATCGACATAAATCTTGATTACAACATCTTACTGGGAAGACCCTGGATATATGCCATTGCAGCTGTTGTGCCGACCTACTTTAGGAAAATTGCATTTCCTTCCCAAGGAGGAATTACAATCATCGACCAACAAACTTTTCTCCACAATAGTTCGCAAGTTACGGGAAGCATTCCAATGATCCATGGAAGCCCTAGCATGATTCATAATATTGGAGTAGGACTACTAAAAGACCCTACGTTAATGGGAACCTTTACCCTACCGCCTCCTACCAATTTGGCAGAAGTGGCTAATGTAGGAACTTGCAATATGATATCTTCCATTCAAAAGATGTCAGAAAACGATGTCAAGATGGATCATTCGCAGGTTTTGCCTCTAACCCCGCTAGAAATATTATAGCAATCAATTGTCTCAGCATGGGAGGCAAACCAGCATCAACACTCGTCAAGCATTTGGATAGATAGATCTAAAGAATATGGCACCCCTTCAGATCCTTGGTTGCAAGTACACCCTACAGACGAAGGAATCATTCAACCGTTGATGATCGATGGGGCACCATGGGAAGATCACCACCATCGTTCCCATCTTCTGACTTGTAAAGAAGATAATTCTGGCGACCTACAACATCCTTCAGTATTTGAATTTCTGACGAATACTGTAAACACGGTGGATTCCGAGAGAAACCTATCCAATATCGAAGAGACTATTGCCATAAACATCTCGACCAAAATAGATGTTATAGAGAACATTCATGTTGGAAAATCTTTTCTTCTTCCGAACTAGAAATATATAGTACTATCTTTCACGAGTTTAGAGATGTCTTTGCTTGGTCATATGATTAAATGCCAGGTATCGACTCAAGCATAGTTGAACACGAGATTAAGATGTATCCAGATGTCAAACCGGTACAACACTGGCTAAGGCAGGTGCACCCCAAGGAAGCCATTGCCATCAAGGCGGAAGTCGAAAAACTCCTCCATGCTGGTTTCATTTACCCCGTTCCTCTAACCAATTGCGTATCCAATATTGTTCCTGTGATGAAAAAACAAGGAACGATTAGAGTGTGCGTTGATTACAGGGATGTAAATCAAGCTTGTCCAAAAGACAACTACCCTACACCCTTTACTGACCAGATTATTGATGAATGCGCCGGATGCATAATCTTTTCATTCATGGATGGATTTTTCGGGTAATGAAATAGATATCCGCCCACAGGACCAATCAAAGACTGCATTCATTTGTCCGTGGGTCACATTCACATATCGCAAGCTACCCTTTGGTTTGAAGAACGCAGGGGCAACTTTTCAGAGAGCAATGAACTATGCTTTCCATGACATCAAAAACATCGTTCAACCTTATCTCGATGATCTCCCAGCTCATTCACGAAAGCGGACTGATCATCCACGCCATTTGAGAGTAATATTTCTACGTTGCCGACACTACAAGATAAGACTCAACCCACACAAATGTGTGTTTTGGGTCAGTTCTGGTCGTTTACTTGGCTTCATTGTCTCAAAGGATGGGATTCGTCTTGACCCCTGGAACGTTCAGGAAATCATCGATTTGCCTCCACCTTCAAGCCTGCTTTAGATTCAGAAACTCCAAGGGAAAGCAAATTTCCTCAGGATGCCCATTCCAAATTATGCCGAACTAGATAAAGGTTATACCCGTCTGTTGAAAAAGGATGTAACCTTCGTTTGGGACTAGGTCGCACAAGCTTCCTTTGACACTTTAAAGAAATCTCTAATACAAGCGTCATTAATGTATGCTCATGATTATCAAAAAAACTTTAACCTGTATCTGGCTGCAGTAGATACAACCATAGCAATGGTTTTAGTTCAAGAAGACAATGGAATTGAACATCCTATATATTATTTAAGCCAAAACTTAAATGATATGGAAATGAAATACTCCTACGCTGAAAAGCTAGCCCTCGCAGCTGTTCAAGCAATACAGAGATTTCGACACTACGTCCTCTTTAGGAAAACTACCATTTTGTCAGATTGCAACGCCATGACTTATATATTGTCACAACAGTTGCTGGGGGGCAAGTATTCGAAATGGATAGCGATTCTTCAAGAGTTTGATTTGGAATTTAAAATATCCAAATCAAAGAAAGCCCTACTATTCGTGGAGTTACTATGTGATCTCCCATCGTCGTCCAACGATGCAACATCTGAAGAAGCAATCGTGGACAAAAATTTGTTTCTGATAGCTTCAAGCGATTTGTGGTACAGAGATATAATCATTTATCTCCAGAAAAAAACATATAGGTCTAATACCTCATGCTCCGAACAACGACGTATTCGATACCAAGCAAAAGACTACGTGATCGTCAGTGATACTCTTTACCATCGTGGTATCGATACAGTTCTGCGGAGGTGCCTCACCCTTGAGGAGGCCGAAAAAGTCCTAAATGACTGCCATTCAGGCACATGTGGGGGGCATCAATCTGGTTATGCTACGGCACAAAAAAATTTGCGAGCAGGATACTTCTGGCCAACAATGTTCAATGATTGCATAACCGCAGTTAGAAGTTGTCATGCTTGCCAAATTTTCGATAGCAAAACCAGAAGACCACCCACACCGCTGCAACCAGTAGTAGCTGTTGGGCCATTCTCCAAATGGGGCATAGATTTCATGACATGTAACCCCACCTCGACCAGGGGGCATGGGTACATAATAGTCACGGTGGACTATTTTACCAAATGGGCCGAGGCAATGCCTACATTAAACAATAGCGGTGAAATAACTGCCCTTTTCTTTTTCAATCACGTAGTCTCCAGATTCGGCATTCCACAAGCCATAGTCATAGATCATGGATTGCATTTTTGCAATCACATCATGGTTGAGTTGTCTGCCAAATTAGGACTGTCCCACGATAGCTATACTCCATACTATTTGCAAGCTAACGGACAAGTTGAAGCAATCAACAAAGTCCTAAAGTGCATGTTGCAAAGGATGATCGAAGTCCACAAACGGGATTGGTACTTAATCCTGTACTCGGCCTTGTGGGCATACCGGACATTGGTAAGAAATGCAACCAGATTCACAACTTTTCAATTGGTGTACGGTCTCGAAGCAATCTTACCGGTTCAATGTGAAATCTCGTCCCTCAAACTTGCAGTCGACCTTCTCCCCGGAACCTCAGAAGAAGAGGCTCGTTTCTTGGAATTAATCCATTTGGATGAAACCTGTCATGATGCAGCTTTGGCTAACGAGGCTCATAAGAAACAAGTCAAAGCATAGTTCGACAAGAATTTCAAACCTCGCGTCTTCTCAGAGGGTGACCTGGTGTTACTTTATGACTAGGAATCTGATAAATTGGGAGCAGGAAAATTCAAATCGTTATGGATGGGTCCCTATATTTTTAAACGAGTATTAGCAAAAGGAGCCTACGAGTTGATGGACTATGATGGGATTCCACTGGCGCAACCTCGCAACCGGTTGTACCTCAAACGCGACTATGCTTGATCTCGCATAGTATTCCTCGTGCTTTTGTTACATTTTTGTTTTCACCAAGAGCATTTAATTTGGTTAAGTAATACACTTTTCGCATTCGTTTCAGATGTCGAACCTATTGGAATCATTCGTTGGATATGCCAATGGAGCAAGTCGTAGCTCGCGGAATCTGTCTTCTGTGGCATGGACCATTTTCAATCCCAGCGGTGAGTTAGTAAGTTTCAAAGGAGTATGTATTTGTCGGTCTACGAACAATATCACTGAGTACAACACATTAATAGAACTCCTTTTTGATGCCATTGCACATGGTATATGCCAACTTGTCGTCAGGCTAGACTCATGGTTCATCATTCTACAACTCACCGGCATCTATGTTGTACGAAATCTAGCTATCTATCGCATGTTCCTAAGGGTCAAAATTTTGGAAAGACAGTTTGATTTCATCCAATATCAACATATTTCCAGAAGTTTAAACACGTTAATAGACTCATTGGAAAATTATGTGTTAGATAGACATTTGCGACATCTATAAAAAGAAGCATGACATCAATATATGCAGCAGGATCATGTAACTGAACCAAAATAAAGCTCCGAAAATCAAAAATATATTCCATAACTATTTATAGTTTGTACATAATGCTCTGTAACCAAGACAAAATTGGTCAAATGACCCAAAAATCAAAATGTTAGGGGGCACCCCAGCCTAATGGTGCTGGTGATAACAAGTCACCGCCTGTGCAATCATGCGTAAGAGCCTAGTCCATCGGCTCGGCACTCCAGTAGTATGTCGTTTAAACTGGTGGAACTGGGCCAACATTTGCATGAGCACATGATTTTTTATTAGTCTTAAGAATATAATAACATTATAAACAACAATGAACAGAGACATGGTGAGAATAAAATTACGCATGACATCCCACTGCTCTCGAGCTGGCAGCACCAAATTCGGATCACCTCGGAAGTCCATACTAGCATATGGGAACCTGGCGTAGACCATCTCCTTACGATCAAACCACTCAAAGAAGGTCTTAGAAAAAGAAATCTGGGGCTGGCCAGCATGTGGAGACATGAGATCGACCCATCTCTGCATCTGTGGTTTTGTCGGTGGAGGTAGGCCAAGTGATATATACTGTGGCTGCATCAGTGGGATTCACTCCAAGGTGAAAGAAGTCAAAATAGAACCATAACCAAAGTATTTTTGATCTACCGCTCTTCACCTTGGTCAACTATTCCTTCATCAAAGAAAGTACTGCATCACACCAATTGAACACCTTTGGTTCAAGGCATTCCAAAGCATACTGCATATAAGATCTGTTGGCTATATGGAGAGCAGAACTACGAGCGAGTCTAGCAAAAGTAAACAGGATGGTCCGCAATGGCCGGTCAGTGACATCTAGATGTTGATCTTGTCATCCGCACTCGGCTGAGATCCCTCTCTACGATGCCAGTGAATGTACTCCCTTACAGACTCACCCGCACGGGCGAAACCTGATAAAGAGAGAGGGGCACCATGCCTCGATAAGCCCGTCAGAAAGTAGATGTCCACCACTGTCAAGGGGATCGATTTGCCCCTAATCTGGAATACCTGGTTGATAGGATCCCAAGCATTGAGGAAATACTGCAACAAACTAATTTTTTGTCTCATGCTCGAGATACGGAAAAACTTCAGCATGCCACAGTTCCGTCATGCAGCTACTATGCCCAGATCATGTAAAGCAATAACATCCTCTTTTTCATGCTCATTTTCTCGCCATGTGACAACCATTTTCCTCCGATGAATCTTTGAAAAACAAACAAGGGAAGAATCAAGATCTTCATTTGGTGAAAACATGCAAAAATTTCATGAGGAAACCATGCAAAAATTTTCCTCCCTGCGCCCATCACACCCTAGCAAGTGTTCTAGGAGTGATGCATATTGACTAGTCAGTGGAGACATCAGTATGAATCGCACCTTTCGACCAAGGAAGGGTGCGGTGATCTTAGGGCGAGTTCTTCAAACCCTAGGGGCTCAGCAAAATAGGGGAATGAGCTCAAAATACAAAATGAAAGGCACGTAATGAAAGAGAACAAGTTTAGCTCCTACCTAGCTCGAATGGCATCGAGAATCGTCCACAGAATCTCCTAGAATCGGCTAGTGAAAATCAAGGGGGAAAAGCACCTGCAGAGCTCCAACAAACCAAATTCAAATGAAATGGTAAAATGAGAGGTAAAAAGTCACTTTTAATTTACTATGCACGTAACTCAAGTAAAATATTAGTGTTTTGACTCATTTATCATACATATGTTTTCATTTTTAATCAGTTTGATGAAGCAAATGAACAAGTAGTACTGTCTTTGAAAGAACAAAATGTTAAAGGTAAATCAAAAAATCAATGACCATCATTGTGAGCAATGTTGTCGCAGAGTTCAAGCTCATTAAAAAGTAAACTCTCCATGAGCAGTTTTAGCGCATAGTTCAAGCGCGTTAAAAAATAAACATAAGTCATGAGCAAGTGTTTCTCCCCGCATGTAAGCTCATTAAAAAATGAACGAGTAAATAACCATCATGAATTCCTTATCGCTATCTTTTGAGCCTTGGTCGTGTTCTCGCCATCACCTCCACTCTGTCTTTAGCCGATCATTCACCCCCATATGATTGTTTACCCCTTCGAGGAACATCTGCGAAGAGTGATTCTACTAGTCATCCTTGTAACACTGTCGTGATTGGAAAATTCCAAACATTACCTCGAATCAGCTGCTACCCGAAACTATCACTCGTTCCTCAAAAACGAGTCTTCTTTAAGCTCTTTTCACCTAACTTGTAAAATATGAAAATATTTCCAAGCGATTGGCCTGTCCGGCTCATTAAAAGGCATCAAAAGTTCTATCCCTCCTCTAGATTTTAATCTTTTTCGACTTGAGGGATTATTACACAAAATGATCGAGCGCTTGTCTTGTTCGGCTCGTTAAAACTATCGAAAATTCATCCTTTTTGTATCATTTTACGCTTTTTCGGACTTAAGGGATTATACAACGAAAAAGAACCTTCAGAGTCTTCTTTCTGTTTCTTTCAGACTCTCTATAATTGAAAGAGACCGAGTTATCTTTGTCGTTAAACTCGTTAAAACTAAATATAGACAAACTCATCCAACAGGACGAGAACGCATTTCACTGTCGCTAGGCTCGCTAAAATATAGCGACAGGTTCGCCCAAAGGGCGGATTATAGAACAAGCGTATGTTATCCTCCTCAAGCTTGACAAAAATAATGAGGTATTGGTCAGCAATGACTCGGGAAAAATGGGAAGAAAACAAGAAGAAACTTTATTGGTAGCAAGTCGCTCTTGAACATGACACTTTCCTTCTGCATCCATGTCGGGTTGGGTTGCTCCGTTCACTAGTCTTCACCATTGGTCCGTCACACCATCCATCTCTAGGGTTAATGCTACCAATCCATCGTCAGTGTCGCCGATATGTTCAAGAGAAGTCATTTAGACAATTCACCTGAGTCTCACCCACTACAATACATCCATGCTTCATTCCTTCATGACCGCCACCCTGAACCCCATATCGTCAGTTTGTTTTCACCTCCAAAATCATTTGCTTCATTCCGTGTCGTTGATGTGGGATTCATTAAGGCCCTCCTGCGACGGGTCGCTTCTTATCAACATCAACTTATTATCCAAGAAGTTTACTTAGGAACAACCCTTTCAGTACTTTGGAGCTTGCATGCCTCAATGGAAAGTTTCTCAATTTCGGCGACAGGTTTACATCAATGGCCTTCGATCGAGAGATTCTACGTGGTGTTCGACACCAAGTCCTTTTTCACACCACGTAAATTGTAGTGTAGTACATTGAGGGTCATTGTCATTATTGGTAATTTCTCTCGCGCTTGTTAACAGCTTACATCATTGGCTGGTAATCAAGTGATGTCTTTCCATGTTCGACTCCAAAATATTTTTCACATGGATCGACTTGTACTCCGAGTGAAGATTGGCTGAGTTTGAAGACCCCGGATCTAGTTTCATCCATCCGGGCTACGATATATTCAGGGATATAAAACATCCAGTGTACATCATTTCCGATCAGACGATCATCCAAATCAAAATGATGTGTCCATATAATCAGTCTGTCACACAGACGATCATCTGTCCTATGTAAATGAAAATGAGTTTATAAAGCTGAGCATGGGAATGCCTGACTCAGCTAGATCATGAAAAAATGTTGTCAAATAATGTATTGTATTGTATCTTATTATAGGTCGCCTACCAGTGCGGAAAAACTTTAGATCCTCATAGTAAAGCATTTCACCCGACATCAAAAATGATTAACGACCTCATGCTTTAGGGGGCAACTGTTATAGAAATTTTTGGGCACTTCAACCTCAATCACAAATGTCCATAAACTGAGGGCTCTTAATTCCCTAAAAGGGTTGCTTCAATGCCTAAAGGAACAAGGTCAACTGATTACATCATCTCCCAGAAGTTCTCCACTGAAAGCGGCTCATAAATGGTCAAAATTGGACCATACTGAAAGCTCCATGCAGAGGGTGCGATGCATATCACATTCCCAATGTACAGGGTGAGATGCATACTAATTTTCTCCTCTATAGGGTGCGATGGTCGGGAATGGACAAATGGCATGGACCAAAATGCGAGGTGGAAGATCATGGAATCTTCCAGAAGCTTCCCCTCTCACACTTGCCACTCCATTTTCGACCAGGAATGAGTAAGAGATCTTCATTCTCCAAGTGGAAGCAGGAATTATCAGAGAGAAGACACTAATCAAGATCCCAAAAGATAACTCACCTCTCTGTAATCATCTATATATGGATACCTCTTCACAGAGATCCAGAGACTGGAATTTTGTAACTTATAGAGAAGTGTTGTTGGTATTTTGGGGTACATTCACAGTGTTGGGTGATTTTGGTTTGCTTGAGGTGAAGAAGGGCTTCTTAGTTGGAGGATGATGCTGGGTCAGAGCTACTCATGGTTGTAATCCTCTTGCTACTTTTTATCTGAATAAAGCTATTCTTCTTTCCTTCCAATTCTGGTGTACTTGTTTATATATTCTTGTATATGGTTAATGTACATCTGATCCTGCATTATTTATGAATTTAGATCCTTGTTTATTGCATAGTAGTATGTTTTTGTGATTCCACAAGTCCTTTTGAAGGTGAGCAAACAAAGAGCGAGTGGAAAAACTCTATCAAGGAGGAGATGGAATCGAGCGCAACACTCAGGTTGGCCCTCTCGGTTCTCCTCTCATCTATTTTCATAAAAGGAATCAATAGTAGACTTTGATTGTTTGTTTCTAAGATAGCCACCCATCTTAGTGGGAATAGCAGCATCCGTGTGGACACGATTCCCATATAAAAGCATGATATTCATGAAAATACTTCTTCAATTAAAGAGGAAGAAAGTCATGGAACTCCGAACTGTCAATTACAAATTAAATATATTTCTGGGTGTCCCTAGTTTATGTCTATATATATATATATATATATATATATATATAGCATTCGTTCCTAACAGTTTTGATATTTTCACGCCTTAAAAACATAAATACAATCCTAATCTAAATGTTAATCTAATAACGGAAATTATAATGCTTCTTGATGATTTTCTATTTGGAAAGCAAATCAGAGAGTCGTGATTGAATTGAACTCTTGCTGCTCAGTTCATCCACACATTGACCCACTCTGTTGACTGCATGACTAGGAGATTTCCTTGATGATTTGGCTCTGAAAAATAGAAGGAGAACCATGGGGAGATGAATTCCTATCTGCCCATGTGCTTCTTTTCTTTTCTAGTGCAGTAGAATATGTCAAACCATGGAGGTAGCTGTAGATTCATGTTAATTTCGTAGCTATTACGATCTTTAACTAAATAATAAGAAACATTAGCAAGTATGAAAAATAAGACATCTGACTACGTTACCATGTCAAAATATCTTATTTTGTTGTTTATTGGAGTTGATAGTAGTGATGAAAAGAGGAAAAATGGATGGAAAATGATGTCAGAAAAAGAACAATCATGAGACTCTACATTCCCCCATGCTGAGGTCTTTGCATGTACTCATGCAAAACACAAAACTAATGTATCTTGTTTAATTATTGCATTTCTTTTGAAAGTTCTGCAAGTACATCCAACTTCATGTCTTTTCCCATCTTTCCACCCACTTCCATCCATGAATTTTTCATGAGAATATTGTACTTCAGGTTTATGACTTGCCTTTGTAGAGCTCTGTTTTTCTGTTTTGGCTTCTTGTTCTTCTTGTACCAAAGACTTATGTGTAAGAGGAGATTTTCACTCTTAGCCACTTGGATTTCACTCTACGCATTTAGAGTTGGATTCTCCTTTTGAATGTACCTGTTTAGTGTCTCCAACTTGAAAATTTCTTGTTTTAAATCATTTACTACTAAAGTTTCTTATGGTTCACTAAAATATACTTCTTCTTGATTAGAATTTGATGTTATTGTTGCATCTCTTTTCTCTAGAGACTCAATATAATCATATATTTCCTGGTATACTAGACCAATTTTAGGTGTTTTTCGGCCTAGACTCTGAGGAGGTGTGATGAAAGTGTGTGGAGAAAGCCTTGAATTTTCGTTTGCTTATAGGTCAATATGCTCCATATTTTTTGTAGGTTGTTCTTTTGGTTTTGGATCTAGTCTGGTACTTCTTCTTAAGTTTGTCACATGAGGCTTTTGAATTTTTTTCTTCTTCCTTTATATCTTTTGTTTCTTTGTGTAAGGTGTGCTCTCTATCTTTTGGTTGGCTTTCTTTCTTCTAACATCCTTCTTGTTCATATCCCCCAAAATTTATGCAAGAGGAATGTCATCCTCTGACTGCTCCTATGACTGTTGGTTTCCTTGTTCTGTTGGTATTTCAGTTTTTCTTTTTCTTCATCTCTTAGCCTTGTTGCTCCTTGGATGTTCTTGTTCTACTGGTTCTTCAATTTTTCTTTTTCTCCCTCTCTTTGCCTTATTGTTGCTTGGTTGTTCTTGGTTATCTTCTTTAAAATGGTTCCTCCCCAAAGGATTTCCCAATTATCACCCACATTCTTAAGATGGTATTCAACAAGGATTTTAATGAGACCATGGTGATACATGGTGTTTTCTATAAATTGATTTTTTCTTTGGACATTCCCTAAAGTATTTCTTAGAATATTGAGCAAGAAATAAGGAAGATTTATCTCATTATCCTCAATAAAATTCATTAACAGTCAGATATGATAGAAAAACATGCATCTAAACCTCCCTTCACATGTAACCAAGTTTTGAATTATTAGAAGAAAATTTCTCCACTTACTTTTTCATGCCATTCTCGAGATGTCTTTCTTGAAAATGGTGGTATCCATGCTAGGATTCTTTAGAAAAACTTTCCATTCCTTGCTTTCAATACCTCTGTTCTTATACCATTTTTGTCCAATTTGAGGCAATCGAGTAGCTTTGACAACAAAAGATTATGTGACTGTGAATTTTATGTCCCCTATATTGACTTCCACTCCATCAAAGGCTTTGGCGAAGGACTTGGTGACTTCCTTGTGGAATCCATCAAATTTGACTACAAATTCCATCCATTGTGCTTTTTGCAACAATTCCCTTGTTTGTGGATATCCTTCCAAAAATTTTCTTCGTGCTGGTTTTGTCCTGATTATAACTCCCATGGTTGAGAAGCTTCATCTCAAATATATTTGTTGAATAGGGTATGAGGTGTTATCACTTTGATATTTCTTTTGAAGTTAATGAAGAAGGAAAAATTAAGGGTAACCACAAAGCACTTTTGGAGATCCTCATGCTCAAAGAGGGATCCCTCTTTATATTTTAACTTTGTTTTAGTTAAGATGATTTTAGGCTAGTTATGGCTTGCACTTGGGTATTGTTTTGAAATTGGGTGGTGGGATCCTTTAATTAGATGAAAAAATATTTTATTCTACCATTGGGCTATGGATTCTAATTTCAGACAAACAAGACTGGAATTAGTTCTAAAAACATTGTCTATAGGGCAAGAATAGATGAGTTACTACAGATCTTAAAGGCTAAATGGTGGGATAGTTTCAAGTTCAATCCAGGGAGAAATTAAGGGTTCCCTAGGCTGGACTTTCGAAGGAATGAAATAGGTCAACTAGGATGGAAGAGAAATTAAGGGTTCTCAAATCTAGGTATCACAGGAAAACATGTAATGACTAATTGTGCTAAACAGAGTGTAATTAAAAAAATTCTAAGTGATATTTCTAGTTAATTCATTCAGCTTTAGAACACATTTAATATTATGAAACACATAAGAAAGGTAACAAAACCACACAAGGAAAGTACTTCACTGCAAATGGATCATCTCATGCATCCTATAGTGAGATTATTTTATTACTTGTTTCAGTTTGTTGACTTGAAAATGGTACAATCGCCCTTAGGTTCAAGATCAAAATAACTCTAGAAATGTAAAATAATCCACATAATACTTCGAATTTTGAAGTATTTATACAAAACAAATTACAAAATATCTGAAACTGCTTTCAGAACTAATCTACGAAAAAAGGAATATATTCTTACAAGAAGATAGAGACAACTATTGAATTGTTGTTTGTTGTCCTTATTATTAAGGCTCTGCTAGCTTTGCTCTTTGATCTTTTGCCCTTTATGTTGCTTGGCTATTTGGTCTTTATGTTGGATGTTTTGTTTAACTTTAACCTTTAACCTGATACTCTTTCATCTGATACACTTTAATCATGTTGACCTGTCAATATCCTTTTACCTTGTTGTTTCACTTTTTACTGTAGATTTATAATTTATTGTCCTTTTACTATAGTAAATCATTCCGTTTTTCCCATCTTCCTTCATCTGGTAATTGGAAATTGATCATTTTTCTGTATATCTCATCTACCTCTATATATTTGGCAAAAGTGGGCTTATTAATAAACAGGTGTTTTACCTCATGTTGGAGGTAAAACAAGTTTTCAAAAGTTTAGTACAAGACTTTGCCTGTTGGCATGCCCTTCATGGATGAAGTGATCACCTGTTCTTTGGCCACTTCCCTTATCTTCTTGTTGTAATCTACCTATGTCATTAACTTGTCATTTATAACTAAGGGATTAGGTAATCCCTTTTCCTTCAAAAGTTCAAATTTAGCCATGAACCTGTCAATGACTAGCTGCATGTTCTGACACTTATGTTCTAAATTCGACATCAAATTCCTCTTGGTGAGAACTCTTCTGAATTCCAAAATTACATCTGTCCTATCAGGTACCTCAAGCTCTTATAGTTCATATTTATTCTTGGAGTTGAGGAAGTGAATGATTCTTGCCACTTCCTTTGGCATATCTCCAAGTTTTGTTTTAACCTTTTCAATGGATTTTGTAGCATACTTTATTAAATCTATTTGCTCAATTATGAACTGGATGGATGCCCAAATATCATTGATAGAGTCAATGATATTCCCTACAGTTGCTCTTTAGCCTTTCCTATTGGTTTAGTCAAGGTCAACTCTTTTTCGAGGTTCTTTATCCTCTCATTCATCCTTGCAACCTTTTGTTGTTCTTCCTTATGTATGATCTCGGAAAGTTTGCAATCTATCTTAAGGCTGTTGACTTCCTCTTTCAATTTGTTCATATCATTGGTCTGAATGGACATTTCTTCCATTGCTTTGACCAGCTTGTTTGTTTCTTCACTTGTGGACGCCATTGATGTTGATCCTATTGCTCATGTAGTCTGTGCTGATGTTGATTGTGCAATGGCCATTAGAGAAGTGGGAGCTAATGCTGCTACCAGAGTAGAAGGTACAACTGTGGTCACTATTGGAATGATAGTTGCGGGAGCATTATAAATGCCAGCTTGTTTGAGTTGGATTAATTTATCCAACTCCTTCTCCATTTCCTTCAACTGGTCATTCAGTTGCAGCACCAAGTCCATCATCTCTTCGTGATTGGTTAGGCTTTCTAAGACTTCTTTTGTCTATGGGTGCTGCAAGTGAGTCAACTTGAGTTATTTCTTGAGGGCTGCTATGTCCTCATTTTTCTTCTTGATCAACTTCTCTATGGCTGTAACATCACTTAGCTCATGGACCATTTTAATAACTAAGTACTCCAAGGACTTTATCCTATTGTCTTTAGCTTGTGTAGAGGCTCTCTCTAGCTTGAATTGAGTTGTCACATTGTCTAATGAATCCTCTAACTTGTAAGCAACAATGGCATTTGTTGTGAGGGTGGAGTAGATCATTTATCCAACCTGCTTGTGAAATTTGATCTGATCAATGGGATGAACATCCCTAGCCAAAACCTCAAAATTTGTCTTCTTGTAGTTTGCTGAGGTATTTGGTTGCTATACAGTGGGTTGTAAGAAAGAAACCTACATTTTTCATTGTTTTATGTCAAAAGCTAACATCAGTCTAGTCTAGTTTGGCAGTGTGAGATTGCGATATTGGACATATGTCTCTGCCTTTAGTCTCTCATTCCTCATTTTGATTTCTTTGGATCTATCTTTAATGTGTTTTTCCTTGTCAACTGGTGTGACATAGGAAGAGATCTCCATACTCGGTTATCTATCTACAAACTGTGTGTTGGATGTTGAGGGTTGTTGTGTCTCCTCTAATGTAGTTGGTTCTTTATCTTTCTGTCTCATTGCCTCAGTGTCAATTATTTCTTCTAATGCAATGTTATCCTTATGTTAAAAGACATGATTCAATTTGGGCCTTTTGCTTGGTTCCATCAGCTCATAAGTAGTATCCATGGAAAAGCTACATGCCTCATCCCTGCTCCTATTAGGGTTCTTCACCTCATTTACTGAGGTCTGTATGACTAGAGGAATGTTCATTGGCCCTCCCTGTTCTGGAACTTGCACGAAAGAGTTATGATCAAATTGTCTCTCCAAATCAATAAGTATATTCTCTATGTCCACAATAGTGTTGTCCATGTTAGTCAAGGTGTTCTCCTCGGCCGTGCCACCCCCGTGGCCCTCTGCCCTGCGGGCCACCGCCCCACCCGACCGACGGCCGGTCGACTCGGGGAATCGACTGGCCGCCGTCCGGGTGGGGCCGAGGGTCATGGGGGTGGTGCGGCTGAGGCCAGCGCCACCCCCGCGGCACTCCGCCCTTCCCGGTCGGCGACCCGTTGATTCTGGGAATCGAGGGACCACCGGCCAGGCAAAGGGAAGAGGGCTGCGGGGGTGGCTCGGCCGAGGCCAACACCACCCCCATGGCCCTCCGCCTCAGCCGCGCCACTGTCGTGGCCCTCCGCCCCGCCTGGCCGGTCAATTCCGGGAATCAACCAGTTGCGGGGGTGGCGCTAGCCTCGGCTGAATCACCCCTGCTGCCCTCTGCCCTGCCCGGCTGGGGGGGAGGGCCGCAGGGGTGGCATGACTGAGGCCAGCGCCACTCTCGTGACCCTCTGCCCTGCCCGGTAGGCAGTCGGTCGATTCTGGGAATCGATCGACTGCCGGTTGGGCGTGGTGGACGGTTGCGGGGGTGGCGCGGTCGAGGACAATGCCACCCCCGTGACCCTCCACCCCTCTCGGCTGGCGGCCCGTCGATTCCCACCCTCACGGACCCCCGCCCCACCTAGCCACCAGTCGGGCGATGCGAGGGGTCGTGGGGGTGGCGCTACTGAGGCCAGCGCTACCCTCGTGGCCCCTTCCCCGCTCGACCGG
>APFE030279196.1:0-29705 GCA_000404065.3 Pinus taeda
TCATTAGTGCTTCATAAAGGCACAAAGGGGCCGTAGGAAATTGAGCACAAGAACATTTTACTAAGGTTTTAATAGACTAGTTTCAATGCAATGCAAGGGACCCCTATCCTTGTCATTTACAATAACATCCTCACATCACCATCATTCAATCAACAAATCCCTTGTAGGTTGGGGGAAAGGGGGTTAGAGTTGCGAGACATAAAATTTAAACATCGATAAATCTAGCATGTTATCCATAACTATAATATCTTGATTGGATGTTTGACATACTAATATGATTTAACTTAAATCAATTTCTTCTAAGAGTTTGATTTCGCACTCCTATTGTGTATTGATACTATTATACATAACAACCCCATGTTTGACCTATTCATGATCTCTAATTGGTTAGAAATTACTTGCAAATTATTTTAATGTTGAATCAAGTTAATATGGAAATTTACAAAAAAATGAATGTTGTTGGAGGGCTTGTAATAGAATACTTCCAAATTTAATGAAATATGTGTTAAATGGGTGGGGGCTCCATAAGCTATTCCAAAAGCTACAGAAGAATTTGTCATTAGTTTCTTACATGAGCTATTTGTGCAATATGAATTTCCTAGAGAAATAATAATAGATGGGGGGTCACAATTCACTATTCATAAAACTGTTGCTACTTTAATGAAGTACCTCATTAAGAATAGAGTCAGTTCTCCTTACCATCCTCAAGAAAATCGACAGGTGTAAAGTACTAATAAGGTTATGGATGTAATCTAAAACAAACTAATATTTGTGAACCACCAGAACTGGGCAGTTAAAAATCTTGAGGCCTTATGGGCCTATCAAACAACATGGCACAATACTACTCACTATTGACAATACCACCTTATTTTGGTAAGGAGCTTATTTTCCCCATTGAATTTGAGATTAAGACTGTTAGTACTACAAGAGAAGTTGGATTGGATTTCATAGAAGCACAGAAACAACATTTACAACAACATAATGAACTGGGCAAGATGTGCCTATTGGACCTGTAATATAAAACTGTTATTCAACAAAAAAGGGTGAAATGGCATGATCACCTAATTAAAAATAAAACTTTTTAGAAAGGTGACTCAGAACTATTATACGATTCCAGGTTTCAAGATTTTCTAGAAAACTTTAGACGATATGGTTAGGACCATATGAGATTACCGAAGTCTATGACAATGGTAGAGTGACCTTGACTACCATTGATGGTTCTAGCATCTTTTTTCTTGCTAATGTACATCAACTCCACCTATACCATCAGCCGCTTCCATAAGAGTCTTTCTCGAATTAGATAAGTAATGATTCTGATTTGTAAATCGTAGCTGAGTTGGGAGGTAACACCGCAACTACATCTAGCTAAAAAATTTTCAAAATTCCTTTCATTTTGTACATAATGTATATATTTTCATCATAAAAAAAAGGAATAATAAAAATTAAATTTAAAATAATTTATATATATATATATATATATATATATATATATACACACACAAATAATAAAAATAAAAAATAATAAAATAAGGGAAAGTGTTGTTATTATTTTTTTATAGTTTTTGTTCCTTTGGTCACAATTTTTGTTCCTTCACTATTGTTCCCTTAATTGTGACCCTTTTTCCCTTGCATCACATGTTGTTTTTCCCTTTAGTCACAATCGTGACTCCTTTGGTCACAACTGCTATTCTGTTTGCACAAGTTTGATGTTCCCTCAAGTCATAATGGATATTTCCTTATGATTGTTATTTTCATAGTTATAACCATTTTTTGTCTGAACAATATTCTGATTTTGAAGCAATTTTGTGATATCATGGTGACAACATTATGTTGTTCCAATGATTACCATAAGAGAATATTTTATTTGAATTTTTAACTTCATAAAAAAATTAACAATCCTGATATTGTAAGTACGTAAACTGTTCATAATATATCTCTTCAATTACCACCACAGAAGTTTCTTTTTCTTCCATATAATCCCGTGATCTCCTTAACAAATAACATTTTGGGAAGTAAATAGCAAACTAAAAGGATAATTATTACAATACTTTTTACGCCATCCCGAACCCTTAAGGAGTTGACGAGCCACCCCATTCACTAATCTCTAATCTTTACAACATGAGAAACTACTAATAAATCAAATTAAAATAAGAAGATTGTATCAAAACGATAGGAGGTCTCATTACGATCCGACCTACTATGATCATAGCACTTAATAAGGTGACATTACCATTCTGGTGACCAAGCCAGGGTAATGGCCTTAGACACTTCAGTCGAAGGACAAGAGGTCTCATCACGAGCTAACCTGTTCACCTCACTGTGATCTACTGAATAGCATTGTTACTAGTTGGTCACCACACCAGAACAATGGCCTTTTCGAAATAATCAACAAAATTAAGTTATGAATCCTTTTTAGTAGAATGGGATATTGGCATATCAACGTGGTAAAAGGAAACCCTCTTAAGGCTATGGACATCGACTCGTAGCAGAGGCCATGCCTGTAGTATTTGAGTATATTTGAAATCACCTTATAAACACTTTTCTATTTTTTCTTCCCTTTTTAATAATAAAGGAGGATCATCAGATCAGTAAGGAAATTTATCACATCAAGAAGGTGGTAATGTAAAGTACTTGTGAACAATCATTTATTCTAATATATCAGGAATGAAATTCTAAAATTTTTCCAAGTCTATATTTGATGTATTTTTCTATAACTGTAATCTTTTCATGTGGACCCGTCTTAGCCATCATTGGAGCTTCAATTCCATCCCCATGCTTTGGTTCTTTCAAATACTTAGTCATATTAGCGCATCTCGTAATTCAATTCACCCTATAATCACCTGTCTCCATTTCTATCTTCATGTTTTGACAATCATCCATTATGGCGATAAATTTATTCCTATCCAATTAATTATGTCCGCCATACACCACATGATTAAAGGTCATGGTCACCGTCTAATCTTATTGGAAGGGGTGAAGAATGACACATATGATAAGAAACTTTATTGCAGTAACTCTATTTTTCATGTGTCGATGCTTTCATTCATTTACCTCTTGTATTCATTTTCTTGTAATTGTTAAACATTGTTAGTCCCTACAGTTGTTACCTACAAAAATTGATTGACAATTGCTCCAGATCACTCCCTGAGAAATAACTGAGATGGTTGGTCATTCAATTCACAACAAACCAACCCAATTTAGATTTTCCGAGTAGGCACATAGTATTTTGGAGCGAGTAGGGTAAACAAAAAACTTTTCCCGATTGTAAGGATTTTACAATGCGATTTCTCTCGAATTCATACATAATTTGAGAAACAGGATAACCACAGTTAAGGGGAGGAAAGTGTGGGTTAATGAATCAATCTTGTGAGAAGTAATAGGCCTTCCTATGGAAGGCGAAAATGGGTTGAGAAACATACCCTATTGTAGAGCGCAACATTTTTGTTCACAAACCCCGAAGAAGAATTGATTAGGAAATACAAAGTGTATAACCCTGCTTCATTTCCAAAATCCTAGAATGAATTTGCAGGGGTTGTGAAAATATATATCACCTTCGATGACCGAGACAATGTTGTTAGACCCGCACACTAGAATTTGATGGGAGTATTAAAGCAAAAGGTATCTCTAAACATACATTATTTTTTAATGAACTTTTTCATGAGACTACTGTAAGATTTAATAATTCCAAAGACAAAGCTTTAGTGCTAATCCACCATAGTCTCATAAAAATAATAGTTGTCATAGAACTGAACCAAGTACACCTAAGTTAGGAATAATTTCTTGGAAACTCTGAGGTCCCACTAGGAATTGGAATATCTATTGTATAACCTGAGTGACTAGTAGAGAATGAGGAGGCCAAAATGGTAGGGGAAGAAACTACATAGGAATATGCCTATACTTTAGCTCCACAATAGATAACGAAGGCAGAAAAGAGAGAAACTTCCCTTCTAGTCTCTTTACCTACTAAACGAAGAAGTTCATCCATACTAGCCAAAAAAATGAGTCCCATCAATCTTATTGTACAACCAATGGAAGAAACTGAATCCAAGAGACTTCCTGACATATAGGAATATATCCAAGAAGGTGACCCAAAAGTGCATGAAATAGAAATAGCCCAAGTATTGGAAGGATTAGGGACATTTTTAAGTTCTATAAATTTCGAGGAAGCTGCGGGTTTTTCGAAAAATCTAGCAAAATAAACCCTACTGCCATGCTCTCCTATTTCTCCTTCCAAATCAACAGTTACTGTCATACTGTCATTTTTCCTATTTCTCCTCGGAAGAAACAACTTTATAATCTCCTATGGGACATAGGATTGATGTTAATTTTTCTACTATACCCCACTCTGATCAAGGCTTTACAGAACCTATAATGATTACCTCAGCTGAGGAAGTAGTCACTTAAAGGCCCGATTTTATCGCAACCGCTCCCTCTTCTTTAGACGTTTATACCAAAAATCTTGTTGGAAAAATAAGAAGGAAAATCAATCATGAAGCAGACATGCAAAAAAGAGAAAATACGAAACTGCAAAGAAAAGCATAGTAGCTTATGAAGTGGTTAAGAAACAACAAGGCTCAAAGGTACCACAAAGAAAATCAAGAAACCAGAACAATTGAGACTCAAACTAAAAACCGTGTTGCCTACACAATGACTTAGACAAAGAAACTATTGGTATTTCCATAGGAACAAAGACCTACCTAGGTGTGTTAAGCATTAACATGATGACTGTTAAGGTGAGTACTCAAACAAAATTATCATTTTTTATTGATAGAAGCACACAAATAGAGCATGTACCTCCTTACACTCCTCTAATAGTAGATTCTACCATTCAATTTTTAAACAACAAGCTGGAAGAAGAGTAGGAAACTTTGACATGATATCGAAGAGAGGTGGTGCCCCAAAGACATCATCTGAAAATGTTGCAAAAATACAAAGCATTGATGATCACTGAAGATGAAACCTATGATAAATTAAGAGAAACCAAAAAGAATGTTAAGACTGTAAAAAGTTGGCTTGAAAAATCCCATGAACAGACAAAGGAAGTTTGTTCCATCTACTCTAATGTCTTGTCTTATAGATGTCCAGCCAGAAACTATGCTCTATTTTTATTCGAATGATATCCTTTGCTCAAGATCATGTCTATCCAATCCATCCAACCTCATGAATTCAACAATGTTTCTGATTTTGTTATTTCTTTCCATCAACACGATGATAACATAAATAATTTCTTGTGTGAATTGTATATTAACAATTTCTTTATGCACGAAAAAATAGGTGAAAACCATGTTCCGTAACAATGTCTTATAGTCAGGTTTGGAATATCTTGGGGATATTACAGTGGAAGTTTTTGAGGTGTTGAAAAAATATGGAAAATGTCATCTAATGAAATCAATAACAAAGAACCCTTCGATTTCAATATTTTTCAAGCTATAGGTACATGTATGTTCATATGGTCTTAGAAGAGAGCCCCAATTGGCTTGCATGTCTGCAAAGATGCCCCATAATTTAGTACCCTCCAGATGACTATAAATATGAGTATGAGTTAACAGAAGTATGTAATTTTTTATCATTCCAGGAAGTCATAAGTACAAATGGATTTAGACACTACGAAGGGCATCCTTACCCAGCTAACTCTCTTACCTTACTTCATGTCAACCATCTCTTGGCATGAGGTCATGTAGAAAGGTAAGCCTATGAGTGATGTTGGTCCATGGAATGGGTATAATTATTCACCTTATTTCCTTAGTTTAAAGTTAGTTTTTGAAATCTTTCGATCACAAATTATAATACATTGAATGCTATTGTGTCTTAGAATGGAGTAATATTTGTTTTGTTATTTTACCTCATTAGTGAATCTATTTAAATCTTGAATATATCATTAACTCACTACTTGGGTCAATATTTGGACAGGAAATATTTGATCTTGATTGTTGTTCCTCGAATAGATAAGGAAGGTGATGCCATGAGGGAATCGTTCTGTCTATTTTTGACCTGTTGGTTGTGGATCAACGTCTTATATGCATGAGATAGTTGAAAAGAGGATTATGACCTGCTTTTCTAAGGAAGATGTTGCAGGTTTCATAGCTTGAGTTAAAGCATCCTGAGAATCTCCCGATTCTTAGGATAAATTTCCCATTTCAAATTTAAAATTATTTTCTATTATAAAAATTAGGATTAAACTCCAGTAAAGTAGTTAATTATCCCTGTTAATTGTAAAATGAGATTGAAAAGACAGTTTGTCCTGGGTTTTTACAGACTTCTCTTGTAATTTACTATTTGCATGAAAATTTTAGGGGCTAATATTCACAAGTGGCCTAATATTCCATGTTTTTTCCAAAAAAAAGATTCGCAAATTTACATTTTTCTAAAAATAAATTCACCCAAATTTTGTAGTACAAAATTATTTTACGTTCAAAATTTCCAGTATTATATACTTTCAAATACAAAATAATTAGAAATCTAAGCATTTTTATAAAATTATAATCAAACATTTTAAAATTTGGATATTATGGACTCGTAAGATTCGTCAAGGTTTCAAAACTTTAAGGTAAACCTCCATCAATTAAATTTTCTTTGACTGTTGCATGTTAATGAAGATTTCAACAATTTAGTTTTAATATAGTCAATTGAGTTAACTACAAGATGATTAAATTCCAGTGACCATGAGCCCACCCCTTGAATGAATATTGTCTTCCTTTGTATTATTATTGCATCTTACTTTTCAACTTTCGAATGATTAATTGTTTCTTATATCAAATCATTGTTTGCCATATTATTGTTACTCTTTATAAGAAATTGCAGTGATTATCGTTAAACAAGATTTCCTTTATAGCATTACCTTTGGTTATTGTTTCCCACAACAAGTGTGAATTTTTAGATTTGAATATTTAGAATTTTTCTGATAAATGCATTTTGGTTCGTTTATCATTAATTATCTTTCCATAGGAAACAACTTAAATTGCTTTATGATTTCTTCATAGGGACTTCACAATCTATTTATGTTATTAGATTTATTGTAGATTAAAGGTAGAAAGTGAGTATTCTTTCAGTAAATATTTTGTTGTTCCTTTCATTTCTCAGTCACTGCTTCTTATTAATCTCAACCAAAAAATTGTAATAAGAACACTACACTTGCACCAAGTATATGGAAAACCTTGCATTAAAAACATGGAATCCCAAGTTGAAATCTAATGTGTAGAGGTTTAAGTTGATTCTTTAGGAAAAACTTTGTGTGCAACATTTTGGTGCCATTTTTGAGGAAGTTATCAAAGAAGTATGTAGATGTATCCCTATGAGATTGGGTGTTAAATACAGAAGGTAAGAACCTACACATGAGCCAAGTAAAAGGTTATGCTAGTGCCTGCCCTGAGCTGACACTTTTTAAAATTGTTTAGTGTGCATGACTAGGAAAAAGAATATGATTGTAAATCAGAAAGGTATAGATTCAAAACCCATTTCAAAATCCACCAAAACTCAACGTCATTTTAGCCTTGCAAGATCGACCTTCATAGAGGAAATCATTTGGAAATCTGAATCTCAAGCTTTGGTAGGTCCCCAAACAATATCCGAGAAGGGCTCTACTATTGCCCCGTGAGAGGCAGGATCATTTGTTGCAGCTTATGCTGAGATTCAAGATATGATTGAAGGCTCTAAATGAAGTTTTCAAGACATACCCATTAGAAATGTCAGTCCTTTCAGTAACCTTGAGGGGAATTATTTAAAGTCAAAAGAGGTGGAAGGTGAATACAGTGAAGTACACCTACAATTTTCTGAACCTAAACCTATTTCAACTCATGTTGTAGGGATATCACTTGAAAACCCTTACTTGAAGACTGTTGTGAGACCCATTCAAGGATTGAACATTAGCCAAATTCCTCCTAATCAGATAATGCCTCCTGATTATTGAATCCCTTAGGGATAGTGGCATCATTTTGAACAAATAGCAAACATATCACCACAAACAAAAACCTCGACCATAGAATACCCTATAGTCAATCCTCTAGAAAATGCACCAATGAAATCCATTCCATAACAAAGTATCCCAAATTTTCATGGAATAACCTCTAAAGACCTTGTTGCATTCTTTTTTGAGTTCGATGTCCTATGTCGAGGTTATGATTATACCACTGACCCACAAAAATTGAAACTCTTTCCTTCTACCTGGAAGGGGGAAACTCTATGTTGGTTTATGGGACTAGGAGACAATACTATGAATTCATGGGATGAAATGAAAATTCTTTCCTTACAAAATATTAGGATTCTTATCGATCTACGGACTTAAGAGATGAAAGTTTTAAAATAATGGCAAAAGATGATGAGACTTTAGAAGAATATGTTGAAATTTTTTAGTATCACTTGCAAATATCACTGTACACAACTTTACCTCAAGAATTGTTGAAAACTCCCTTAATTAAGGGAATGAAAGATGACTGGATAGAGACACTTAAACTAATGGGGCAAGGTGATATTTCCAAGGAAGATTATGATAATATTATTAAACTTTGTATTAGGTGCTCATCAGAAAGTACACAAACCAGATCTCGAATTCAAGATCCTCTCAGCAAGACAAGCAGGATTGATGGAAGATGTGTAAATCGAGCAATGATCAGTAATCTTTTAGAAGATTTTAAAACTAATATTTTGAGCACATTAACTACATAGTTAAATTTCCTACAGGTCAAGAAAAAGAAAGCTAATGTAGAGAAATCTCTAGCTATTTTCTGTCCCTGTGGTCAGAAGAAGCACAGCTATAGAGAGTGTCCACTAGATATGATTTAAACATGCACTATTTCCACTAAAGATAATTTGACAAAGTGATGTCCCTCACTCCATGGATTAAAAGTAGTATTAAAAGAAGATGAGGAAGATCTAGAGCTAGCATATATTATGACACAATAACGTCAATGGTAGACTCACCCTTTAGGAAAGATGAAAGACCCTTCTCTATTTTAATTTGAACATTATGATTAACAATAGATTCTTGGATCAACATGACAAGGTCAGTAATCATTTAATCCCACTTGGAAATTAATGAGCCCCAAAAATGGGTAACTATATGGGCTCATTCTACCTATTATTTTGATTTAATCCACCATTATCAATAGTTTTGTACATATTTTTGAAGATATTTATGTCAATAGAGTGAATGGGGATATTCACTTTGCCATGTAGTCTAATGAATGTTTATTGCATATTTTTTGGACAATTTTCGACAAAGACAAGGAAATTATGAGCAAATGGCAGCCAAACTCAAGAGAAATAGGGAAGAGGACTTGTAGGAGGGGTGTCTCCTTTATTAATGACCCCTTCCTTGAATTCTCCATCAGTAGCTCAGAGTACAAAGGCCCACATTGATGATTCCAACGGGCAGCCGAGCAAGTCAAGTAGGGTTGATGTTATCTTTAGTTCTAGGAAGACGAGTTCCTTAATTTTAGGAGGACTATTGGGAGCCCCCATTTGTATAAATAAGAAGGCTTCAAGCCTCAGTAGGTTAGCCAATTCTTAGTATATTTTCGCACTTTTATGAAGCATTATACTCAACTCATTTTCAAGCTCTTCTTGAGAACAATTTTTATGTGATATAACTGTTATTTTTTATAATGAAGATGAACCAAGTTTTGAGCCAGTACTGATCTTTTTAAGAGCGTTGAATCTCTTGGGTTAGGACCCAACCCAAACTGCCTAGCACCTCCTTTGTGTGCTTATATGTTTTTTTTTGTTTCCATTCATGAGTTAATTTCTGTTGTATATACTCATTTTATTGCATTAGATTAGCTTGCTTTTGATGGTTAGAATAGTTGTTTTTGCTTCAAGTTGGTTAAGTAAGTTGCTGTAGTGATAGAAAAAGATCCAAAAAGGCTAACAGCAGGTCTTAATCTCCTTTCTCCCTCCTTGGGACTATGATCTAAGGTCAAGGCACTATTGCTGCCACCAAAAACATAATTTTTTCTCTTTCATGCAACTGCTAGTGTGATACTTTGATTTAGTAGAGTTGATATTGGTTCAAATTTAATTTCTTATATTCTTTAATGCCCTTTTACCATATTTCTCTCACATGATTTTCTATTCATAAGGTACTGTTCAACATTTTCTGGTTTTAGGTCAGAAATTAGGTTAAGATAGACAAAACTCTGTTTTTTGGTTCTTGCTTTGGTCAGTTTTGAGAAGAAGATGTGCAGATATCTTGTAGGACATTCCAACTCATGATTCTTCCATAAAACAGCTAGCACTAGCTCACTTCTCATAAATCCCCCAGCTCATTCGCCACATTTCGCCAATCTGCCCTAATTTTTGCGTTGTTTTTCCATAAAGTTGTTTTCTTGCCATTTGAACAAATCCAACCATCATCTTCGTCCCTGATCTTCCTTGACAATTTATAGACCCCTCAATAGCTTCATCCAACCTTCATTGCCCCTTTCACATCATTTTTCCACCTTCAAACCTCCAAAAACCACTTTCGGCCTCCTCCTGTAGAACCTCTTGTAGATCCCCTGCAGCCTCCTGTAGAATTTCCTGTGAGTGACATTTTGAAGTCTGATCACAATGGATGTCTTCAAAAGTGTGCTAGGGGCTTCTTAGGACCACTCCACAACTTCCTCACCTTCTGCAAAAGCCAACTTCATCTTCCTTTGCCACCAAACCTCTGCACAGTCACAACTAGTCAAATCACATGCATAATAATTCCATATAAAAATACTCAAAAGTACAAAAAGATTATTTCTTCTCATTTCTCTTTAGAAGTAGCTTGAATAAATGAAATTTACCTTTTCAATAGTCAATGGCACCCATTCCATTAGTTTCAATCTCTTTTCATGTAAAAGTAGGGTTAGTGGGTAAACTAGGGTTTGCTAAGGTTTACTAGGGTTTACTAGGGTTTGTGTTTCATTCCAGTTTTCCTTCTCTTTCTGCAAGTAGAATAGCCCCTGTAGAGTTAGCTTCCTTTCATCATAGTTAAAGCTTCTTCTCAGAACTCATAAAAGTTGGCTTAAGCTCCTAGCAAACTTGCACCAGCTGATTAAGTGACAACCTGCAGTAAGAGCTAGTACTTGTGCATACAGCACCGTCACTTCCAAGTTTGTTACGAACTACCGGGTTGATAAAAGTAAAGAAAGAAGCCCCAGGAGTTGCAGCATTATTGCTGCAATACTGGAGCTCGCCACTCTTTTTAGCGCCATTGTCGGGGAAACGTCAGAGTATTTTGTGATTACTGCATTTCCTCTATTTTCTATTGCAACATTCTGCTAAGTAGTTTATTTTAGCAAAAGTAGAGTAGTTGTTTCATTTTAAACCTAAAATTTCAATTCTGCAAAAGTAGATTAGACGTTTCCTTCTTTCATTTCAATTCTGCAATTTTATTTCAGCAAGCATAGATTAGACATTTCCTACTTTCATTTCAATTCTGCAATTTCATTTCAGCAAGCGTAGATTAGGCATTTCCTACTTTCATTACAATTCTGTAATTTCCATTCCAACAAAGTAGATTAGTCGTCTCCTGCTTTCATTTCAATTCTGCAATTTCCATTTCAGCAAGATTCATTTCAGTTAGTTGCAATTTGTTCTTCAATCCATTTCAATTTTGCAGGTACAAGCAGAAAAAACAAAAATCACCCAAAAAAGAGATTTCCTTTCATGCCTCGCAGGAACAGAGACAATTCAGGAAAATTCCTACTCAACACCCCCACCACATCACTAAGTCACCCTTCTCTCTTCTTTGGTGGCAGTGATCCAGAGAACCTATAGGTGAACCTCCAGAGATATACGAAGATCCTATAACAAAAGAAGAGCAAGAAACCATTCCTCTTGAGACCATGGCTGAAAATAGAAACGTTAGAGGGAATGGGGAAAGAATAGAAGGTGCCTTTCCTATCCGAGAGACCAATGGGAACAGAAAAATGAAAAACATAAGTCCTTTAGCCTAACCTCACTTCCATGGACTAACTACCGAAGACCCTGATACCTTCTTGTTTGAATTTGTTATTCTCTGTCGAACCTATGACTATGCAAAGGACGAGTAGAAGTTGAAACTGTTTCCTTCTACCCTCAAGGATGTAGCATTGCACTGGTTGATGGGGTTACCTGGAAATAGTATCACAACTTCGGCTCAGATGCAGCAAGATTTTAACAACAAATACCAGGACTACTGTAGGTCAAAGGATACCAAGGAAGAAATCTTCCGAATGACCATGGGAAGTGATGAATCTTTAGAAGACTATGAAGAAAGGTTTCAACTTAGTTATAAAAGGGTTAGGTGCACACTTGACCCTGAATCTCTGAAGTTGGTTCTGCTCAGAGGAGTCCCTGAAGACCTTCTAGATACCCTCCATTTGCTGGCTGGGGGAGACATCTACCAACTATCTTATGATGACATAAAGACTGTATTTAGAAACCATTCAAGGTTAGCTAGAAAGAGAGGTAGGGGAGGTCAACCTCTAGCTAGTACATCCTCATCCAGTTCATCCCTTAGAAATGAACTTGAGAATCGGCTAGAAGATTTCAAGAGCAAGATGAGGTAGACTCTTGCCATGTAAATGGATACCTTACATATCAAAAGGAAATAAGAGGAAGCTGAGAGGGCTTTGGCCATATTTTGTCCCAGGTGCACTAGAAAGTATCCTAGGAATGAATGTCCATTGCACTCTATAGAAGTGTATTTAGTCTGTGAAGAATACCATCCTACAAATTAGTGCCCTTCCTTGCCTGGAACTAAAGCTGCATTTCAAAGTGCCAAAGGAGCCATTGAACCACTCTATCTCATGAACCAAAGGAGGCCACATGGACCCAGACCTTACCAGTAGGGAATACAAGGGACATCCCAGACTTATTACAACCCCAATCAAGCCACTTCCATGCCTTCTTAGGGCCCCCCTGCTCATCCTTCCTGGTCCACACTCCCTCCTTGGTCATATCCTCCTCAATACTAGGCTTTGCCAGTTGCTCACTTGTTTCACTCTTATGCTCAGCCACAGCCTCAATGGAACGCACCTCATCAGGGGTGGAGGCCCCAGTACAACTCTCCTCCCTCTCTTTTGCCTCCACCACCTGCTTAACCTCAACCATTTCCTTCTGCTCCACCAAGACAACCCCAAATACCTGCTCAACCAAACCTGAACCCCAATAATGGACAGGCCCAACAGGTATATAGTGGAGAAACATCGTGTCCAACCTATGCTGTGGAGATTCAAGAGATTAACCTACAATCTAGGAAGGTTCTCCCAGATAGCCAACCCCCTCCTAAGGAGGATGAGGAATAAAAATAGGAAAGTGAACCAAAAGTCATTCCACCCTTTCCTGAGAAACTAACTAGAACCACACAATCGACCCTAGAAGAAATCAAACTTCTGGGAGAATTAAAATGGTTATGTGTAGAGATACCACTTATCCAAGCCATAAAGGATGTGTCCATATACAACAAGATGATCAAGGAGAAGTGCTTCAGGCACCCAGGGAGGTGCAAGAGAGATGCTCCAACTATCAATGTCAGAGGACAACTATCTGACTTGATGTTGGGGTAGGTAATCTATCCAAAAGATCTAGACCCTAGGAGTCCTGTAGTCAATGTCCACATCAATGGCATCGTAATCCCCCATACCTTGATTGATCTAGGGGTTGCCATTAATGTGATGACTAGAGACACTATGCTCAAACTCAACCTTCAGGGTTCCCTGAGAAAGACCACAACAGTCCTGCAGTTAGCAGACTGCTCCACCGTGACCCCTGAGAGGATTGTGGAAGATGTAATGGTCTCTATTGATTCTTGGGAGTACCCTGCTGATTTCCTGGTTCTCCAGCCAAAGGCAAAGCTCAGTGGGTATCATCTCATCCTAGGAAGACCTTGGTTGGCTACTGCAAATGCCTACATCAGTTGTTGAGCTGGGAACATGACGATCAAGAATGGGCATATGTCTAAGCAGCTAGTCCTATATCCTCCTGCCCAACCTCTATTAGAACATGATTTACCTCTGTGGTTGGAGGAGGAGGATGAGGATGTAGTCTATTCCACACCATTGTGTATAGTAGAGGCTACCATGGGGGGCTCAAAAATTGAGGATGACCTTATTGAAAACTTGATTCAGAATCCACCCCCTAGTGTGTTGCCATTAGAAGAGTTGGTGGAAGAAACCCAGGCCGATCCTGTAGTTGATCTCTATGTGGCTGATCTGACCTCTCTCTGAGTGAAGAATGTGGAATTGGGCCTAGAAAGAACCTTGAGGATCAACTCATCCCTATCCACCTCTCAGGAGAAAGAACTGTGCAACTTATTGGAAAACCACTTGGATGCTTTTGCTTGGAGCTATAAGGAGATGAAGGGAGTCCACCATTCAGTCTGTACTCATCACATTTACATTAAAGAAGATTGTAAACCAGTCAGGAAGCCTCAAAGGAGGATGAATCCAACCCTTAAGGACATTGTCAAAGAAGAACTGCAAAAGTTGCTTGATGCAGGATTCATCTACCCCATCTCTGAAAGCGAATGGGTCTCTCCTTTGGTGATAGTGCCAAAGAAAAATGGGAAGTGGAGAATCTATGTAGACTATCAGGAACTAAACAAGGCCACCATGAAGGACCATTTCCCTTTGCCTTTCATAGATCAAGTGTTAGATGGCTTGGCAGGGAAGAAGTTCTTCTCCTTCCTAGATGGGTTTAGCGAGTACAATCAAATACAAATCAGCCCGGAAGACCAAGATAAGACCACTTTCACTTGTCCTTGGGGTGCTTTTGTGTACCGGGTCCTTCCTTTTGGGTTGTGCAATGCTCCCGCCACTTTCCAGAAAGCAGTACTGAGCATATTTGCTGAACTGATTCATGATTCAATGGAAATCTATATGGATGACTTTACCCCTTATGGTTCTAACTTCTAGGAAGCTTTGACTAACCTAGGAAAAGTTTTAGCCAAGTGCATCAAAATGAGCCTATCCCTCAGTCTTGAAAAATGTGAATTCCTAGTGACTGAAGGGACCATGCTAGGTCATACAATTTCTCAGCAAGGATTGCAGGTGGATCCCAACATGATTGCTATCATCCAAAGGGCCCCACCTCCTAAAAAGGTAAGAGATGTTCAGAGTTTCCTAGGCTTAGCAAGGTATTATAGAAGATTCATTAAGGATTTTAGTAAGCTAGCCTCTCCATTGTTTGGTCTTTTGGGAAAAAATGCTAAGTTCATATGGACTGACAACTGTCAAGAGGCTCTGGATACCTTGAAAGGTAAACTGGTAGCTGCCCCAATTTTGAGAGGTCCAAATTGGGCCCTAACTTTCCACATTCACACAGATGCCTCAAACAAAGCAATAGGAGCAGCCTTAGGGCAAGTTGATGAGAAGCTGCCTTATGCCATATATTTTGTCAGTAAGAACCTATCCAAGGTAGAATTAAACTACATTGTAATCGAAAAGGAGCTCCTAGCTGTAGTCCATTCCCTAAATAAGTTCATACACTGCATCACTAGCTATCAAACATTCGTACACACTGATCATGCTACAATTAGGCATTTGATGAATAAACCAAATGTAAATGCTCGTATTATTAGATGGTTAACTTTATTGCAGCAATTTGATTTGACCATTGTTGATAAGCCGGGTAAGGAAAATGTTGTTGTTGATTTTCTGTCTAGATTAGATATGTCTGTAGGTGAAGAAGGAATGGTGGATGATCAAATGCTAGATGAACACCTATTTTCTATTTCAGTACTCTCTCCATGGTTTGTTGATATAGAAAATTACTTAGTTTCAGCACAGTTTCCACCACACCTGTCCTCAAAAGAGAAGAGCAAGATCATGAGGAAAAGCGCCCCATTCACCTGGATTGGGGGCAATATTTTTAAACTTGGCCCAAATCAGATTTTGAGTTGATGTGTCAGGGAGGAGGAAGTTTTTGACATTCTCCTAACCTGTCACAATGGGCCCTGTGGGGGCCATTTTGCAGCAAAAAGGAATGCCTTCAAAATTCTGCAAGCAGGTTACTATTGGCCCACTCTTCATCAAGATGTCAGAAAATATATCAACCAATGTGACCGATGTTAAAGGATGGGGAAACCTACTCCAAGGGATGAGATGCCCTTGCAACCTCAAGTGACTTTCGAGTCATTTGAGAAGTGGGGCATGGACTTTGTGGGTCCCATAAACCCTCCTTCAAAATAGAAATCTTACATCATTGTGTGTACTAATTATTTGACAAAATGGGTAGAAACAAAGGCAATCAAGGTAGCAACAAAAGAAAAAGTAGTTGAGTTTTTGAGGGAAAATATCTTTTACAAGTTTGGCTATCCAAGAGAATTAGTCACAGATCAAGGGAGTCAGTTTACCTACAATCTAATTGAAGACCTACTCACACATCACAAGATTAAGAACAAAGCTTCCACACCTTATCATCCGCAAGCAAATGGCCAGGTGGAAGTCACTAATAGAGCTTTGGAAAGGATTTTGACTAAGGCAATGAGCAGCAGCAGAAAAGATTGGGCAAATCAATTGGTTGAGGCCACCTGGGCCTATAACACCACATGGAAAATGACCACAGGGTTCACACCCTATGAGCTGGTCTATGGGAAGAAGGCTTTGTTGTCAATAGAATTTGAATATAACACATTAAGGATGGCAGCTCAGCTGGACCTAGATCTCAGCCATGCACAAAAGGAAAGGTTACTTCAGCTAAATGGATTGGATGAGAAGAGATTGTAGACCCTTCTCCACTCTGAGGTAGTCCAACTTCAAAGAAAAACAATTCCAAGAAGGAGATTGGGCGCTTTTGTATGATTCAAGATATAAAGATTTCAAGGGAAAACTGAGGACAAGATGGCTGGGACCATACACAATAGAAAAATGCAATGACAATGGTTCAGTCCTGATCCAGACCATTGATAAAGAAGCCATCCCCATGCTCATCAATGGGCATAGGTTGAAGATCTATAGGAAGCCCCTTTCCAAGCAGGAATTCATCGAGAATCTGACTAAAACATTGTTGGTAGTGGAGCAGGTCTCTGCCTCCACTCCACTCACATCTTGAGCTAAAAAAAACAAAAAACAAAAAAAAGAATAAAAGATCCCTAGGTAAAAACCTCTTGTAAGCTCCCATGGTAGGTGGTGAGAGTGAAAACCTCTTGGAGGCGCCCCAATTGTCTCATTAAAAAAAAGGAGAAAAAGAAAAGGATGAAAACAAAAAAGCAAGAAAAACTAACTGCTTTTGAATGCATTGCAGATTGCAAGAGGGTCACACAAGAGAAAAAGGACATGGCAAGGCTACACACACCCTTGATAGCTCATTCCTCCATCACCATTGTATTTTCCCAAGCCTTGGTCTCACTTGTTCTGAAAATTTTTCATCCTACAGGAAACTCTGTGCATTCTACAGGAGGCTCCTGTAGAAATTACAAAGAGCCCAAAATCAAGTTCAGAGAAGAATCCGAGGGCTAGAAATTTGTCTAGAGTGCTTGTGGACCTCCCTGCCACCATTCATCCTCCTAATTCTCCATTCCATCCCTACATACCCACATTTCCACATGTTTTTCCTTCCCTGCACAGAAAACACAAAAAAAATTATTTCTTTCATTTTTAAACAAAAAAAAATGATGGTGAATAAAATAGCAGCATTCTTCACTTGTTTCTTACCTGATGTATCCCAGCTATTACTCCTTTCTTTCAGAACCTTCTACAGTTGTCTCTTTAGTCCCTGCTCAAGCATTAGCCAGAAGTTTTAGAGGGAGAACTAGCTACAGGAAATCTTGTAGGATTCCTATAACAGCTGATCCCTTTAAAAAAAAAAAGCTCCAGAGATAGGATTAGCGTAGCCAAGACGTATGCAACGTGCAAGGAGCGGTGCCTGATCAAAAATCACCAACATAAGCCACTAGTTCAGAGGCCATAAGCACTAGCAGTAGCAGCAATTAAAAAAAAAAAAAAAAAAAAAGTGCCAAAGTCTGAGCATGCAAAGCACGGTAGCGACTAACAAGTAAGTGGCCAAACCCATTCCTCTGTTGAATGAATATTATTTAGGAACTGCATGAACCATTCAGATGGTCGCGATCAAATGAAATCAGTGGCCAGCTAACTGGCCACCATCGTCTAGTTCAAACCACCCTCGTTGAGTTCAAACAAGCCTCGTCCATTCAAACAGTAGTTCAGAAGATGCAGTTAGCACGTGTGGTCTGTCAACTCGAGAAGAAAAACTCAGAACCGGTAGTGGTGGCGGCGTATAATGGGAATAATGGAAGTGATGGCGGGCAAGTGACATGAAATACCATAATGGAACTGGAGTAGGACGAACGGTCTGGATGGGGATAACATACCCATCCTGCCACCTCAGCTCGTCACCGCAGATCACGCCATTAGCTTAAGTACACTGCGGTCAAAGCCTCCACCACCTTTTGTTTTCATTTGAGTTGACAAGTTCTCGACTGCAGCAACTCACCTACCACCTTCAGAACATCAAACCAGTTGTTCTCTACTAGTTTTCAAAACCCTCCTTCTTATCAGGCTCTACAAGAGCATTATCACATTCTACAAGAGCAGGAACACTATCTACAGGAGCCTTCCTATAGGAAAGCTAGAGAGCAGCTCTGCAGTGGAAAAATTTGAAATTTTTGCCAAATTCAAGCTCAAAAAGAGGTAGGCTCAGAAACCCACTCTGCATGTGATATATCTATATAAGGTGGTGGAATGAGAAGCAATGTATTGGGTTAAAAAAGGAAAGGAACGTGAGCACAAAAGTTTGCCTGTGTTTTTATGAATTCTATACAACCTCCCTATTTTCTTTGTTGCACTAAAAGTCTGTCTTTTTCTTCCCTGTATTCTCCTATAAACAAGAGGTGCAACCATAGAAAATCAAGCCTATGAAAAAGTGTGAGTTTGCATTTGGAAGCCTATTTATTTTGTGAGAAAGAAGAAAAGTATTGTTTCATATACTCTATGTTTTGTCAAAATAATGATTTCCTCCAAAAAAGAAAAAAACCGAGAAGTAAATTCAGGTTGAGAATAGGGTTTGAAGGCAGGAAAAATTGCAAATTGCTATTGTGAAAGAGAGAAACATGAAAAATTCCCTCTCTGATTCTAGAAAGACAAACCTCAGCTATTCCTTTGTTTCTAGTCTTGAAAGTTGTTTCCTTCTTCCTCACCTGAGCATTTCTAGCGGTCACTAAACACCATGCCAAGAGGTTTTATGAGAAAAGAGCCTTTAAACTCCAACAAAGTGCATGAACATCTAGAAGTAGTAGCCCTCTTCACCAGGGAAAACTGGATGCCTTTCTTTGAGAGAATTCATGGAAATGATGAGGAGGTGACCGAGGAATTTTTAATGTCCTTAAGACCCCATTCA
Source organism: Pinus taeda (assembly GCA_000404065.3). Lineage (NCBI taxonomy): Eukaryota > Viridiplantae > Streptophyta > Pinopsida > Pinales > Pinaceae > Pinus > Pinus taeda. The sequence continues at coordinate 19,300 of APFE030279196.1, forward strand.
AAAACCCATGCTACACTCAGTTTTAGGGGTCTGACCATAGAGCTTACACCAGAATTTATCAGCAGAATCACATGTCTTCCACTTGGTCTCCCTTGGAGAAAAGAAGAAAAACCACTAGGATAGTTTGCTAAAAAGACATTTTTTCAACCTGATGAACATCCTGTAGAGGATAAGAATGGGATCAGAAGGACAAGTTTACCTCATCCGTGGGGTGAGGTCAGCTACCAGATCATGAAATATATCTCCTGTGAAGGAATACATAGTATAGGCTATGGTTATCACTTCAGATTATTGCATGAATTACGATATGTAATGGACCTACCTACATATAGAAAACTCAATATGCCATATTTTCTCCTCCGGTCTTTGATAGAGTGTGGCACCAAATTGAATGCAGGGGTTCCAGACCAACTGGCCCACCATGGGCTCATTAAATTTTTGGTATAGGATGCCCTCCACACATACACCATCCCTATAGCTTGGGAAATTTTCAGGAATATGACTAGGGAAGACGACATAAAAACTCTCGCAGATGAACTTAGTCCATCCGGCAGTGAAGAGGAGGAGAAGACAGAGGAACTTGAAAAGGAAGTCCATGAGGAAGCACAAAATATTCAAGTAGAAGAAGAAAAGGAGGAAAAATGGAGAGAAGAAGAGAAAAATGACACAAACACAGTTGAACCTAAGGCAGAGAAGGAAACAGCATCAAAAGTAGAAAAGAGGAAGAGGACAAAAGTTGAGAAGAAGAAGACCAAGACAGATCAAAAGAAGACTCCCACTGGAAAGGCAGAAACTCAGCAAGAAAAGGAGAAAACACCACCTGAGACAGTAGGAATTAAAACAAAAACAGCAGACACAAGCAAAACTCCAAAGGGTGAAGAAGAAAAACAGCAGGAAGAAGTATCCCCTAAAACACTAGCAAGGGAAGCAACAGTTGTTCTTGCTGCGTTGAGCACTCCAACTAAGCAAAAGGGAAAAAGAAAAAGGCAAACATCGATATACTTCAAAGCTTATAGGAGCACCAAAATCAAGATGGGCAAGCCCCAACCACCATCGAAAGAGCCCATTATCATTGAGGATGCACCTACTGTGACAAAGGAGGAATCTCCCTCCAAAATCTCCATCACCTACAAGAGAGGGAGTCCTAAGACCTCCACCTGGAAGGAAAGGATCAAATTGATGGACTCTAAAGAAGTCCTACAGGAGGCACAAACCTCTCTATAGGAGGCATTGACCAAGCTCAAAGAAACTGAAAAAATGGAAAGGAAGGTAGAGGAACAGTCCCAAGAGGAAGGTAAGGCAAAACAAATTCTAGAGCCTAGACCTCAGCCCAACTTAGGCTCCTATTACAATCTTCTGGAAGGTGGGAAGATCATCCCACAAAAATTCATTGTGCCTCTTTTCTTCGAACTAGAAAAAGAAAGGGTTAGGACCCACACCTAGATGTAGATTTCTAAGTCTAAAGGAATCAAAGATATAGGGCACATGGAAAACAAGTTGAGAGAGATGAGCAGGGAGTTGAGCATGGCAACGCACACAGAGAGAATCAAAAGAGCCCAACTACAGGAAGAAAATGAATTGTTGAAAAAGCAGTTACAAGAAAGGGAACCTCAAGGAGGAAATAAGCTGCCAATCTTGGAAGGACAGCAACAAAAAGAGGGACACCATGTAGATAGTGAGGCAGAAGAGAAACAACAACAACAAGAAAAACCATAGACAGATAGTCTAACACTAATGAAACAATAGCGAGAAAGAGAATCTTAGGCAGCAACTGAAGTGCTGATTTTGAAAAACCAGCTGCACAAAAAGGAAGCCCAGTTAGCCTACATGGTTAGCTGGGCAATGGAGGCATTGCAGTGTAGACAACCAGCTAAATCCTACGCACTGTATCTCAAAGACTAATGGCTCCAATTCCAGATTAACACATTGGCCTAGAGGGGCACAATACCATTTCAAGATTATGGTTTGTTTATGCATTTATGTGATCATAGTTCAGCCGAGGATAAAGCAAAGCTAGCAGAATTTTACCTACACAACATGGCACTTCCTGAAATGAATTTATGGGATCCAAATGTTGCATTGGGAGACTTACAACTAAAGGTTATGGCTTCTTGGATGAGCCATGAAGAAAAGAGAGCAGTGGAAATTCAGAAAATAATGGCAAAATAGCTAAGTGAGCCCCTGATTATAAGGGTAGAACCAGCAGAACCCTTGGCTCTCATCTATGCCCACCAACACCTTGTAGCCAATCCTCAAGTTCTCCCCGATTATGTTGATAGGAAAGCACAAGTTATTGCTCATTTTGAAGATATGGAGAGATTGTTTGGCAATGATTGCCTTCATGCCTGCATGAGAAGGTGGAATACATTACCACATAGCTTAAGGATCAGGGAGTATCACTCCTCTAACAGAATGAGGGAGGTGATGAGGAGAGTGCCATTATATAAACACTCAATGCAAAACTTGAAAGCCAACTGGATTGGTCTTAAGTTCAGTCCTCCACTGCTGTTAGGACTGTTGGAAGGAGTTAAGGAAGAGGAAGAACAAAAAAATTGAAGTGGACAGGAAAGCAGGTTTCCATGATAGAGAGGAAGACATCACATCAGAGGCTTGGGATGTTAGGGAATCTGTCAAAGCTGTTAAAGATGAAGAGATAGATTAGGGGCTCAGAGGATGAGCAACCAATTCAGCAGGGGGGTGATGATAAGCCCCAGAAATGGGTAACTATATGGGCTCATCCTACCTATTATTTTCATTTAATCCACCATTCTCAATAGTTTTGTACATGTTTTTTAATATATTTATGTCAATAGATTGAATGGGGATATTCACTTTGCCATGTAGTCTAATGAATGTTTATTGCTGATTTTTTGGACAATTTTGGACAAAGACAAGGAAATTATGAGCAAATGGCGGCCAAACTGGAGGGAAATAGGGAAGAATACTTGTAGGAGGGGTGTCTCCTTCATTAATGACCCCTTCATTGAATTCTCCATCAGTAGCTCGAAGTACAAAGGCCCACATTGATGATTCTAAGGGGCAGCCGAGCAAGTCAAGTAGGGCTGCTGTTATCTTCAGTTCTAGGAAGCCGAGTTCATTAATTTTAGGAGGACTGTTGGGAGCCCCCATTTGTGTAAATAAGAAGTCTTCAAGCCTCAGTAGATTAGCCAGTTCGTAGTATATTTTCACACTTTTATGCAGCATTGTACTCAGCTCATTTTCGAGCTCTTTTTTAGAACAGTTTTTATGTGATGTATCTGCGACTTTTTATAATGAAGATGAACCAAGTTTTGAGCCAGCACTGATCTTTTTCAGAGGGCTAAAGCTCATAGATTAAGGCCCAATCCAAGCTACACAACAGCTCCTTTGTGTACTTATATGTTTTTTTTGTTTCCATTCATGAGTTAATTTATGTTGCATATACTCATTTTACTGCATTAGATTAGGTTGCTTTTGATGGTTAGAATAGTTGTTTTTGCTTCAAGTTGCTTAAGTAAGTTCCTGTAGTGATAGAAAAATATCCAAAAAGGCTAACAGTGGGTCTTGATCTCCTTTTTCCCTCCTTGGGACTATGATCTGAGGTCAAAGCACTACTGCTGCCACCCAAAACACAATTTTTTCTCTTTCATGCAACTGCTAGTGTGATACTTTGATTTGGAAGAGTTGATATTGGTTCAGATTTAATTGCTTAGATCCTTTTATGCTCTTTTAACATAGTTATCTCACATGATTTTCTATTCATAAGGTATTGTTCAGCATTTTCTGGTTTTAGGTCAGAAATTAGGTTAAGATAGACAAAACTCTGTTTTTTGGTTCTTGCTTTGGTCAATTTTGAGAAGTAAATGTGTAGATCTCTTGTAGGACATTCTAAATCATCATTCATCCATAAAACAACTAGCACTAGCTCATTTCTCATAAATCCCCCATCTCATTCACCACATTTCGCCAATCTGCCCTAATTTTTGCATTGTTTTTCCATAAAGTTGTTTTCTTGCCATTTGAATAAATCCAACCATCTCCTTCGTCCCTGATCTTCCTTAACAAGTTATAGACCCCTCAAAACCTTCATCTAGCCTTAATTCCCCCTTTCCCATCATTTTTCCACCTTCAAACCTCCAAAAACCACTTTCAACCTCCTCTTGTAGATCCTCCTGTAGAACCTCCTGTAGATCCCCTGCAACCTCCTGTAGAATTTCCTGTGAATGACTTTTCAAAGTCTGATCACAATGGAAGTCTTTAGAAGGGTACTAGGGGCTTCTTAAGACCTCTCCACACCTTCCTCACCTTCTGCAAAAGCAAACTCCATCTTCCTTTGCCACCAAACCTCTGCAGAGTCACAACCAATCAAATCACAAGCATAATAATTCCACATAAAAATACTCAAAAGTACAAAAAGATGATTTCTTCTCATTTCTCTTCAGAAGTAGCTTGAATAAATGAAATTTACCTTTTTAATAGTCAATGGCACCCATTCCAGTAGTTTCCATCTCTTTTCTTGCAAAAGTAGGGTTAGTGGGTAAACTAGGGTTTGCTAGGGTTTGCATTTCATTCTAGTTTTCCTTCTCCTTCTACAAGTAGAATAGCTCCTGTAGAGTTAGCTTCCTTTCATCACAGTTAAAGCTTCTTCTGAGAACTCATAGAAGTTGGCTTCAGCTCCTAGCGAACTTGCGCCAGCTAATCAAGTGATAGCCTGCAATAAGAGCTAGTACTTGTGCATACAGCACCGTCGCTTCCAAGTTTTTTACGAACTACTGTGTTGATTAAAGTAAAGAAGGAAGCCCTAGGAGTTGCAACATTATTATTGTAATACTGGAGCTCACCAGAAATCTCAGCCATACTCTACATCTCCTCGAGAAAATTAGGCATTCACTGGATCTGTGTGGCCAAATCAATAGTATTCTACACCTTCATGTGAAAATCTACCAAACAATCCATATCCCTCACCATGAGAAAATTCATCTACCACAGGACCAATGTGGCCTCAAAATTGGCAAACTCCTCCAGGGCCAATCAACCCCTTTGTTAGAATGCTACACCAAACACAACCACCATTACAAGCTCCATTTTAATTTCCCCCAAATCCTCAACCTACACTGAGTCCTCAATTACCTTCTGAGCCAAATCCCAATCCAAGCAATACGCATGTCCAATATTTGGAGATTGTTGAAATTTTGGACCATGAACCCAATCCTTTTGAGTGTAATGAGTTGTGACTGAGATGTAGATGATTTATCTTCCTATAGTATAATAAAGTCAATCAAGAACTGGAAGATAATGAAAATCCCATCAAAGATAAGCTTTTAGTAGAACATATTTCTCTCACTATAGTTGTTCCTGAGACAGATGCACCTGATGCATTGACTAAACAACAAGACCTCGTTAAAATTATAGTTGTTTCTCTGCCATTCATCGAAAGACTCACAGTGATGAAAACACCAGTCTATTCTAACTTTTATCTTGTAGGGGAACTAAAAAATTTATCCATAAACATCCCACTCCTCTAGGCTATAAGTGATGTTCCAATTTATGCTAAAATTATTAAAGAATCGTGTTCCAAAAAGCCTGGGAGGAAACTCAGAGACCCTCCTATGCTCCATGTCTTAGAGACACTCTCTGATCTTATCTTAGGGAAACATATACCTGTCAAATATGATGACCCTAGGAATCCAGTAGTCATTGTTCAAATTCAGGTTCGCAATTTCGCAAATACCCTGGTGGACTTAGGAGTTGCTACTAACATTTTGATTGTAGAAACCTATGGTATCCTTGGGATCACAAACTTAAAATTGAGTTCCATTGTGGTGTAGCTAGCTAACAAATTAATAGTCAAACAACAGGGAACTTTGGAAGATTTTATTGTTTATGTAGATTCCTTAGAGTACCTAGTGGACTTTCTGGCTATCAATCCTAGAAATGGATTGGATGGGCATCCTCTGATATTAGGTAGACCATGTTTGGAAACTATTGACACATATATAGAATGTTAAATAGGGAATATGAAAATTACAAAAGGAACTGCTATAAAAGATATTGTCTAATACCTGCCTACTAAACACAACCTATCTATCAAAAATGGCCAATTATTTCTACCCAAATATCACGAGGGAGACCTGGATTCTCCTCCTACCTTGGAGAAAGCCCTTCCATTTAAAATCCAAATTGAGTATAAAAAAATTAATGGATGATTAAAAAACATTCTACTGTTGGGAATCCAACATGTCAAATTCTAAAATCCATGCTTGATAATGAAGCCCAGGAAGATCCAGAAGAGGTTTTTTATAATGGCCATATACCTACGAATATTAACCATAATAGTATTCCCAACGAAATTCAACCTAGTAAAACTTTGGATATTAATTCCAATCTGAATGATCAACAATGTAAAGAGTTAATTCAATTTCTCCAGAGATATAAGTAGGTTTTTTCTTGGGAATATTCTGACATGAAGGGCATTGATCCACAATTATGTATCCATCACATTTATATAGAAAAATATGCTCATGCTATTTAAAAGCCTCAAGAAGGTCAAATCCACACCTTAGGGATGTAGTAAAACAAGAGTTGCAAAATCTCTTGGATATTAATTTTATATATCCTATTTCAAATGGCCAGTGGGTTTCGTCATTAGTTGTCATCCCTAAGAAAAACAATAAATGGAGAAATAGTGTGGAATAGAGATAACTAAACAAGGCTACACAAAAAGATGGTTTCCCCCTTCAATTTCTAGATCAGGTCCTTGACACCCTTACTGGAAACAAATTCTTCTCCTTTCTAGATGATTTTAGTGGTTATAATAAAATTCAAACTACTCTTGAAGACTAGGATAAGATGACATTTACATGCCCTCGGGGAATGTTTTCATATAGAGTTTTACCATTTAGGCTATGCAATGTAGCAACCACCTTCCAAATAGAAATTTTGTGTATATTTTCTAATTTAATTAGTGAATGACTTGAGATGTACATGGATGATTTCACTCCATATGGTAACGCGTTTGACCAGGCCTTACAGAATTTAGAAATATTTCTTGAAGGATGCATTGCTACTATATTATGCCTTAACCATGACAAATGTCATATGGTGATGACTGAAGGCACAGTTCTACGATATTACATTTCTACTACAGGTATCCAAGTGGATCCAACAAACATTGAGGTAATTCTTACATTGCCTACTCCTCCTAGAACTACTAAGGTACGTAGTTTCCTTGGCCATGTTGGTTTTTATCGCAAATTTATATCATTTTTTTCAAAGATAGCATTACAACTACATGTTTTTATAGGAAATCTTGATTTCCAATGGATTGACAGATGTCATGTTTCTTTTGAAAAATTTAAAACGCTGGTCTCAACAATACATATGTTAAGAGGGAAAAACTATAATATATCTTTTCACATATCATCAGATGCATCAGACATGACAATAGGATTTTTCCTTGGATAGGAAGAAGACAAAAAGCCTTATGCCATTTATTATTTTGCAATAATCTCACACCAACAGAGGCAAGTTATAAAGTGATGGAAAAAGAGTTTTTAGTTGTTATGTGTTCTATTAATAAATTTCATCACTATATAACGTGATATCTAGTCTTCCTGTATATTGATCATTTTGCAATTAGATATATAGCTAATAAACCTATTACCAATGGTCAAATAACTCGATGGTTTTTTTAATTGTAGGAGTTTGACATTAATATGAAGGACCGAATAGGAAAGGAAAATATCGTTGCTTATTTTCTATCTAGTGTACATAATACAAGAAACATTTTACCAATGGAAGGTCAATTTCCACACAAACACCTATTTTCTGTAACAATCAAGATAGCCTAGTATGCTAATGTCGCCAATTACCTGGCAGCAAGAAAAGTAGCAATGCATTTTCCACCCCATGAGAGGAAACGTATTGTTCAACAGAGTTCACGGTTCTCCTGTATAGATGGCTCCTTATTTCATACATGGTCTGACCTTCAAATCTGTAGATGCATCATTGAAGACAAGATTTACAACATTCTCAGGGCCTTTCGTGATGGACCCTACAGTGGCAATTTCGTTGATCACAAGATTGGGCATAAAGTACTCTAGATGGGTTGTTATTGGCCCATGATATTCAAAGATGCAAATAAGTATGTCCAGAGTTGTGATAATTGTCAGAGAATGGGTTGTCCCACTCAAACTGATGAGATACCTTTGTGGCTGCAATCTGTAATAGAACCCTTTAGAAGATGGACATTGGATTTTGTGGGACACTTTAACCCACCATTGAATCAGAAGGCATACATCTTGTTTTGTATAGACTACATTACTAAATAGGTGGAAGTAGCAGGTCTTCCAAAGATACAAAAGAATTGTTCATTAGTTTCTTATTCGAACTATTTGTGATATACAAACTACCTAGAGAAATAATAATAGATTGGGGCTTTGAATACATTTCTCATAAAATTGTTGCTACTTTACATAAGTATTACATTAAACATAGATTCCCTTCTCCTTAACATTCGAAAGCAAATGGATAGGTGGAATGTATCGATAAGGTTCTGAAGGAAATCCTAACCAAAACTCTATCTTCAAACCACCATAACTGGGTGGTTAAACTTCCTTATTGCTTATGGATCTATTTGTTGACATTATGATACACGTGTTGTCCTTGATCACAACTCACTCAGATGAAAGATCAGAGTACAGTAGGTTAACAGCAAAGAATTACAGATTAGGCTAGTAAAGAATGAAGAAAGAGAAGTATACGCAAGTTCACCTTGACCACGCTGCATATACACGCTAGTTCACTGAACACAAGTAACATATATGTACACACACACTTTCATAGAAGGAAAAGCACGTATATCTTGGAAAACTAAGTTTTGGTCCGAGGTATTTGTTCCATCGTAGTTTGATCCATGGTATTGGTCCAAGGTATTTGGTCCGAGGTATTGACCCTAGGTATTTATTTGGTCCTAAGTGGTTTTGGTCCATGGTATTGAGAAACACCTAAACCTATATAAGGAGGAGAAGTTCATTAGACCAACGTGTGAAAGCATTGAACATCTGATGAAATGTGATATCTAGTATGCAAGGTATTTTCTTATGGTGTGATGCTTGATCTAAACCAAGGATTAACCTTAGTGGTTGATGAAGGATGAGATCTAATGATGGATCGAGATCTTAAGGCTTGAAATAAATTATCATTATGTGGTTTGATCATGTATAGTCTAGATCTAAATATTGATGCATGTGTTGTTTTGTTAATGTTATGATGTTATGAAACCAGCTCACAAAAAGATAGAAAAGATAGATCAACGCCTTAGAATTCAGCTTCTTCGAGGGGGCAACCTCCTTTACATTACACAAATGAATGATTCTTTGTTGATTCAAATGAAAAAACCTCCTTTCTATATATAGGAGTCTAAGGAGTCATAATATAACCCAACTGACTTAACAATAATAATATAAAGGAACAAAAATAACAATAGAGGGATTCTATGGGGCACAGTAATAACAATATGGGGACAATAGAGGCACAACAATATTAATAAGGGATACAACTAGAATAGTAATGTGGTAATCACTAGTATTATAGGGACCCAACATGCCCCTCTCCTTCAAAAAAGTGTTGTCCTCAACGGTTGAGTAGTTCTGGATGCTTCTGTATAAAATTCTCATCCTCCCATGTGGAATCTTCAGTAGATAATTTCTTCCACTTGATGAGATACTCCGAAATTGATCGATTTCGTATCTTTCGAGTTCTTGTTTCTGTGACTGCTTCCGGTTCCAATATAATTTTTCCTTCCTTGTCAAGTTCTGGCAATATTTTTTGAACTAGGAGCTTGTCGCCTATAACCTTATTTAAAAATGAAACATGGAAAACTGGGTGCACTCGAGAAGCTTCATGAAGCTCCAATTTGTATGCCATAGTACCAATCTTTTGCAACACCTTGTACGGACCATAATACTTTGGTGATAAGTTATTATCCTTCTTAGCTTGCTTGAGGGACATTTGCTTATATGGTTGTAGCCATAGGAATACCAATCACCTACATCAAAACTTCTTTCACAGCAATGTTGATCTGCCTGTTGTTTCATTCTATTCTACGCCAACACGAGGTTATCCTTTAAGAGTTGGAGGACTTGTTGTTGATGCTCGATGTGATGTTCCACTGCCTGAACCTTAGATTTTCTCTTAAATATGATGTGATGGACAGTGGCTGATACCCATAAAGTGCCATAAATGGGCTCATTTTTGTTGCTGTATGGAAGGAAGTGTTATACCACCATTCAGCGAGAGGCAACCATTTGACCCATTGTGTCTATTTATAAGATAAAAAGCAATGAAGATATCCTTCCAAACATTTGTTTACTATATCAATTTCCCATCAGATTGGGATGATTAAGCATGAGCTGATGAGCTAATTG